>APFE030142552.1:0-46868 GCA_000404065.3 Pinus taeda
CATACAAACTGATTTGGGGTTTCAAATATAAATTGCAATACATACCTTTTGTGTGTTTTGCACATTATTGAGATCGAAAAATTGCTCCATCTGTAATATCCATGTTGCAAGATCCTTGCCATCAAACTTCCTCATATCGATTTTTGGAATATGGTGGGTCTTCGATCCAACATTAGAGTCTATGAAATCATTGTTAACATTTCTTTTGTTTGCATCATGAGTTTCCTTTACTACCCTTTCACCATTAGTAAGTATTTCTTGTCGAAAATTTGTCAAATCTGTCTTCAAATCTGCCATGCCTATCTTCAAATCTATCCTCAAATCATCCATCTTAGATTCTGTTACTTTTTGTGTGAGTGACATTTGTTGCACTTAGTCTCGTAATTTTCACATATCATGTTGCATTTCTTCCTCTTCTTCATAAGTCATGCTAGAGCTTTCAGGTTTCTTACTAGGTGTTTGCATTTTCTTTCCTCGGGGCATCAATTACTGATAATAATGCTCTACTATGCCCTTTGAATTCCTTCAAAACAATTTTTCAAACCAAGCTCAAGAAAAAATTTTAAAAAATCTACACACCTTTTTTCACTTTGTAGGAGATCGATATTTCCTCTGATGTATCTGTGTAATTTCATATCATCTAGTTCTGAAATTGCGACCTATAGTAACCCTATGTGTCCTCTTTCCAATGCCACTAGTCTAATCCAAATTGGATTCTCCAAGGAAGAGTTATGCCAAATCTCCCACAGTGACCTAATTATAGACTAGTTCAGTAGAGCGAACTTGCACGACATGCCAAGAGTCCCAATTTCGACCTTTGGCTCTAAAAAATATAGACAAGAAACTATATTCCATCCTCTTTCTATACCTTATTATGAAGGTTCAATCCGATGCTCAGAGAGAAAGTTATGACAATTTTCCCTAGGTCATCTGTTTGGAATGTAGTTCAGGAGTTTGCAAAAAGACCAACTTCCTCAGATCATATCTCTGCAAATGTAGCACGAAAAGCTCTGAAATTCGGATCCGAGGTTCAATGCAATTTCTTCTCAAATGGATTTTTTTTTGCTTTTGAAACATCACATAAAAAAAGTTATAGCGAAAATGCCACGATGACCTATTTGGAGCAGCGAAACCCTAGAATCCAAAGCTCTAATACCAAATGTTATGAAACCAACTCACAAAAAGATAGAAAAGATAAATCAACACCTTAGAATTCAACCTCTTTAAGGGGGAAACCTCCTTTACATTACACAGATGAATGATTCTTTTGTGATTCAAATGACAAAACCTCCTTTCTATATATAGGAGTCTAAGGAGTCACAATATAACCCAGCTGACCTAACAATAATAATATAAAGGCACAACAATATTAATAAGGGATACAACTACAATATTCCTGGGGTAATCACTGATATTATAGGGACCTAACAATCTTTTTCAAACTACCTTCCGATCAATCGTAGACTTGTGCCATATACTGTGCCATATATTCTATGGGGCACAGTAATAACAATATGGGGACAATAAGGGCACAACAATATTAATAAGGGATACAACTACAATATTCCTGGGGTAATCACTAATATTATAGGGACCTAACAATCTTGTTCAAACTACCTTCCGATCAATCGTAGACTTGTGCCATATACTGATGCATAGAATCCTCCTCTACAAACATTAAGGAGTTAACAAGCCAGATTGTTCAAAATAGTGAGTCACCTAATGGGCCATCTTGACTTGAGTCACTATTTGAAGCAAATTCTAATTATTCATGACCTTTTGCTTTTACAAATCCTGGAAGCATAACTACTGAAACATTGTTATCTGCTTTGTCTTCCTGTACCTGTTTCCTTTTCCAGACCTTCTTATTCCTGCAATCTCGAGCCATGTGCCCATATTTATGAAACTTGAAGCATTTAATGTTTTCCATAGTTGATTCCATCTGATATCTACAACCACGAGCATTATGGCCATAGTTATGTCATTTGAAACATTCAATGTTTGGCCCATCTAGCACGTATTATATTCTGACAAAATCGGTGTGGAACCTGTCTCATGATCTTCCTAACTTGCTTCTAGGGTTTTGCAGATAATGATTGTACTGTCAAAAACTTCACAATCCCTAGCCATATGTCCATAGTTAGCACATAAAAGGCAGTAACCATTGAAGATGTTTCTATTTCCTTTTTTTTTGGTCAACAACGGATATGTATCTTTGATTAGATTCCTTCCTTTCAATTTCTTCTTTTTGCATCTGTTGTGTGATCCTGCTAATATCTGCAAACGTTGTGTCAAGTTCTTGTTGCTTCTATTGGACTTCTCCCTTGATGTCTCATGTCATTGTATTCTTGATTTATTCAAATTGAGATCTAAGACTACTAATCATCTTCTTAGACTCTTCATTTTCTTTGATGAGTTATTTTGCTATATTAATTCTGCTTCCAAAATTCTTGTCTTTTCCTTTTGACTTTTGAGTTCCTTTTGTTAAAAATAGCAACAAGAAATGCTAAAAATAGAAATGATATAAATAGCATTGCTATAGGTAGCATTTCAGGATATATTCCAATTTTAATTTGTCCTTGAATTAAAATTGAGAATTAAAATTCGAATTTAGTCTCACTAGTTGTTTGAAAAATAATTAATTAATTCATCTTGAGTTAATTAGTTGGTGAAATTTAAACATAAAGTCTTTGTGAAACATGCAAAAATTATCCCTTTGATTGAGGAATTTATCCCTTAATTAAGGAGATAAGGATGAGTTGTATTTGAGTTGTAATTAGTTAGCTAAGTTAACCGAGTTAAGTCCAGTTAAATTAGTTCCAAACAGTTTGTGGAACTAATTGTGAGTTCAGTCAGTTAATGATGCATGCATGCAACTAGTGTTCTCCAGATAACTGAATATTCTCTTATAAATAACTCATGCATGTCAGATCAGACAAAGACCCAACTAAGATTAAAGGCAGGGACAATGTACTATCAGTTGCTAGAATATTCCCATGTGAATATCTCTTGCATGTAGAAGGAATTCATTCCTTGAGGATTGTGCGGTTACTACAAAGGTCAGAGCAACGTGTGAGGTGAGAATCACATAGGTGGTAGCTGGAGGACCCAGGGGAAAATACGCAAGGAAATAGGAGGCTTGGAGGACTGAAGGAAGGCACATGTGTTGTCTATTCTGTTTATGAGCAACAATGAGGGATTTTACTGAGAGATGGATAACTTGAGAGCTAAAGCTTTGTGTAATCCTGAGATATTTCCACTTGTATGATAATACAGATTGCAAGGCTTTTAGCTGAGGCTTTCCCCAGAGTATTCTTCTGTGTTTCATGTGTGATTGAATCTTCTTCTATGTTATATGTGTTATGTTTGATCTTGCTCAAAATCGATTAAGCTTCCGCAAGTTTTATTGTAGAAGTAGAGTAAGTATTTTGCTTTAGTATATTGCATAATCAATTTAATCTACTGTGAGAATTTCTACATGGTATCAGAGCAAAGGTGATCAAAGTGGAGAACAATATACAAAGAAGGGAGAAGTTTGAAGTTTGAAGTTCTTGATTATAGGTACAAAATCGATTTCTTATCACATCTCAAAGTTCACCAATGGCGTTCAATGGCTTGAGACTTGAGTATGCCCTAGATGACATCTCGAATTACATAGCATGGAAGGATCACATGGAAGCGGTATTAGAGGAAAATGGTTTGAAGGAATTCATTGATCAAGAAGACCCCAAGCCAACAACAACTAATGCCCAAGAATTGGCAGAATGGAAGAAATGTGTGGCGAAAGCAAGGAGGATTCTTCTGGAGGGAGTTCGAGACCATATTGTCTCGGGTCTCCATGGGAAGGAGACTCCATTTTCAATGTGGAAGACATTGAAGGATCTATATTATAACAACAGTGACCAGAGGAAGATGGCCCTGAAGGAAAAGCTTCAGAAAATCAAGTGTGAAAAGGGCGACGTGATATCTACATATCTAAACAAGCTCACCACTTGCAAAGATGAGCTTGGAAGTGTAGGAATCATGACAGTTCATGATGATATGGTGGGTCTTACTCTCCTTAGTCTTCCTAAGATCTTGCATAACTACCAAGACTTAGTGAATGGAAGAGAGAAACTGCCAGATTGGGAACGATTGTGGTCGGATCTAATGCAGGAGGAGATCAGGAGGAGCACCAGAGATGGTTCCTCATCTAAGCATGATGATGAAGAAAATCTAGCCTTAGTGAGTAAGGCGAGGAAAGGGAAAGGGAATTCTTCCCATTCCAAATCGAGTTCTTCCCATGGTAGGAAGAAGATTTAAAAATCTAAAGTGCGATGCTTTAATTTTCATGAGGTGGGCCATTATGCAACTAGTTGTCCATTGAAGAAATCCAAGAAGGGATCCTCGAAAGGATCAAATGGTGAGGCACTGGCCTCACAATTTGAATTGGATTTTACCCTCGTTGCATGCATGGTTTCATCGATGGTGGGTTATGTTTGGTACCTGGATAGTGGAGCCTCATTCCACGTGATCGATGATAAGAGTTTATTCAGTATCTTGGAGGAGAAATACCTTCAGATGCGCATAGACATGGGTGATGATGGAAAGTATTGTGTTTCAGGTGAAGGCACGGTTGTGTTTCAGAGGAAGCATGGATCTTCTCTCACCCTAACTGATGTAAAGTATGTGCTTGGACTAAAGAAAAGCTTGGTATCGATCGTGATGTTGGAAGATAAAGGTTATGATGCAGTCTTCAAAAAAGAAAAGGCATTCCTAAGACAAGAGAGTATGTATTATGTATTGGAGGGGGGGGGGGAGATGGCTAAGAGAATGCAGAATTATGATTTGAGAATTAGGGATTCAGAATGATGATCTGAGAATTAGAGATTCAGAATTAAGGATTCATGATTCATGATAGGATAGGAGTAAAAAGGGATTGTTGCATTACCATTGTAATTCTCAAGGCTTTTGCTGTCGTAATGATTTCATAATTTGATGATTAATATATGATTTGGGAGTTGTTGTTCATTCGCCTTATATGAAGTAGCCCAGCAGCATCTGCTGGTGGCTAAGGGCCCAGCCTCTGGTGGAGTACGCTGTTGTTGTGTATTATATCTTTACAATTTCTTCCACGTGATGGTTTGATTTTATTTATATTTATCGTAATCATATTACTTCACTGTTTTGTATTGCTAGATTTAATGAATTGATCTGTTTTATATACTGTATCTAACATGTGTTGCTGCTCATTTCTTTCTTAACAGAGATCACTGCTTTTCACAAGCATGTTGTTGTGATGTTCATTTCATCTAGAAAGCTGCGTTGATCACTCTAATAATTTAACGGTTTTCTATTCATTATAGCCATATAACTTTGCTGTTCATTACATATTGCTGTTAATTTAGCTTTGTTGTTGTTCATTTCCATTAATTTAGTATTGCTATTCATTTACGGTAAATTAGCTTTGTTGTTCAAATAGACTTTGTTGGTATCTCTTTCACGCAAGGGTTTGTTTTTGCCTTTTAAATGTTATTGCAGCAAGCATGTTTATTCCATTTCTGTTAGCAGCATTATTGATTTATCATTTTCAGTTTATTTCTTTAGTATGGATTGTAAGATCAACAACTGTAAAGGACATTGGTTATCGCTGCCTAAGTTCTCAGATTGTGGATCATGTTTATGCTTGACTTAATTTATATCAGTTAAACAAGGAATGAATTATTGCTACTGCATCCTTGACTGATAAATTGTTGTAGTTTTCTGAGTGAATGATTTAAGTTTTAGAGTGTTAAGTTTATTTTAATTGTAAGTAGATTTTGTTTCAATAATTCATTTACTTTTGTATTTTAAACACTATACTGCAAAACATTACTCGAGTAAATATCCGCCTCAGATTGAGTACACTCTTGAAATAAAAAGTCGTCATTGGGTTGACAATTAATGTGAAGATAATTATGAGTTAAAAAGACACCTTTTATCGCTCAACATTTTGGCGTTGTTGCTGAGGAGAGTATAGCTATTTCTAAAGAGTAGTGTGCATTTGATGGGTGCTTGTTAGGAAAGAATTGGGTATTAAAAACGAAAGGTAAGAACCTACGTATGGAGCATGTAAAAGTCTTATTCCCCTGCCCTCTTTCCAACTGAATTGTTAAAGAACTTAGGGTAGAAATAAATGTTTGAATTTTTGTGTGAATTACTAAGAAAAATATAGAAATTTTGAAAAACAAATCTCATGATTTCACTCAAGTGGTGATGTAAGCACCACCCATTTCACTAATCAATTGACAGGAACATTGGAAGAAGGAGCCTCAAATAAAAACATGAAAAACATCTTCTATTATGGTAAGAAATGGCTCACATTTCTACTTTTGATTTCCCTATCAAAGATCTAGGAGGAGTGACACAAATGCACATAATTCCCCCATCTTCTCTACCAAATTTTCATGGTTTGAGAAGTGAAGATCCAAATACATTCTTATTTGAGTTTGAAATACTTTGTAGAGGATATGATAATTACACTAACAATCAAAGGTTGAAAGTGTTTTCTCTTACTCTAAAAGGAGCAACTCTCTGATGGTTCATGAGCTTAGGTGGGAACTGCATCCAAACATGGGAGGACATGAAGAACATATTCTTGAAGAAGTACCAAGACTATTGCAAATCCGATGAAGATATTTTCAATATGATACAAGGGGAAGATGAAAGATAGGGGGACTATGTGGATTGATTTCAATATAACCTTAAAAAATCAAAACATAAGCATTTGGAAAAAGAGATCTTAAAAACACTCCTAGTCAAAGGAATCAAAGATGAATTTTTAGAACTCTTAAATCTGATAGGAAAAGGTGATGTTTTTTAGTTGTCACATGATGATGTTTGTGAATTGTGATTAAGGTATTCAAGAGGAATCTCCAAGTCTAGTAAGAATTCTAGAGATGTTTGTTCTTTCTTTTCCAAGTCTGCTACAAGAACAAGAGACATAAGAGCTGAAACCAATGATTTATTTGAACATTTTAAAGTTGACTTTATTAGCTCTATAAATTCAAAATTGGATGTTTTGCAGGTTCAGAAAAATCAAGAATTTGATGAAGTGTTTTGTCTCATTACCGAAAGGGCCATCCCATAGATAATTGTCCTTCCTTATCTAGGATGGAAGTAGCATATCAAAGAGATGAGGAAGCTGCAACAAGGTCAAAAGCATGGAAATCATGGCCTACAGGTATGGTTCAAAACACTTCTTCTCCCTTCTCTTACTTGCATAATCCATTATGGAATAGTAATGTGTTAGGGCAGCCATGTCAATCTCAATATAACCACCACCAATCTTGTCTACAAGCTTGACATGGTTCACCTTATGATTGCATAACTACTCTCCCTCATCTTGTAGCACAAACACGTCCTCCATATTCTCCACTAGGTCTTCCACAAAATCTTGCTTGCCTATCAAAATCACCCACTCAACCCAATCATCCACATCATCAAAATGCTCTATTCCGTACACAATTTCCTGCTCAACTAATTCCACACCCTCACCACAATAAACCAGTACAACATGCTTACAATGTTGAACTGCCAAATTTACCCACCCTTCCCACCCATTCTATCTCACATGCGCCATTAGAGAAAACTTACAATGAGATTCAAAATGTTTCAAATTCAAAAATTGTAGAAGCTATGGGAAAAAATGAGGTTTCTTTTAATTTGCATCAACAAGCCATTCTAAAAGCTCAAGAACTTCATGAGATGATGGATATGGGAAATCAAGAAAGTAAAGGATACATTGAAGATTGGTTTCACTCCATCATTTGTTTGCAGCATCACTCCATACTTCAACAATTTTTGACACCATTTTTTCAAGGGAAGTTGGTTTAACCCTAATATTCATTAATATGCGTTTTTTGAATTTGGGTATGTGCATACATGAAGCCTTATTTCGAAAATGGCTCCACTAGAAGTACTCTTATACGTAATCATATTCATTTTTCAAATCAAAATAGGTTAGTGTAGAAAAGAAAATAAATAAGGAAATAAAATAAATACATTCTGTTTTTTATGTAAAATTAGTTGTTTTTTGTTGCAACACGATGTGGAAATCAACATCGGTGATAATTTTTTTTAATTCATTTGTGTATGTAGATGCATTATAATGGAAATAATTGTTCTACAAATACTCGTATTCACTTTTATCACCAATTTGAAAAACTGCTTGAATATCATATTTTTTTGGCTTGTGGGCTTGATGAAATTTCTGAAAGCACAGTCGGGACAGTCATGTTTTGAGGGACCAAAAGGGAATATTTTTAAAACATGTTTCTATCCTAAGTAGCCCTTGATGTCTACTTTCCAACCCAATTTTAATCACTCAATTTCAATTTAAAGAAAGCGTTAGAACCAAAACATTGACAGGGTGTCTAGCGGGCAACTCAGAAACAGAGTTGGGACAATCAGTTCTTGGAGGCCTAAATGAATGAATTTTTAAAACCTATTTCTATGGTATATTACCCTATGAATCTAGTTTACAAGGCAATTTGAATCACTCATGTTTGATATCGTATGGGGAAGTTATGATCAAAATACTGACTGCATATCATAAATCAGTTCCCTTAAAACTATGTATTTCCAGTTGTTCCTTACAGTATTTGACCTATATTTTCTTATTGTCTTAAAAATATATTTTTATTGGAGATAAATAAATGAATCTACTTTTATTTCCAATTTTAATCATTCAAATCTGACATCAAATGAAGAATCTATGCTTAAAACATTCAGTGTTGTTCTAAGTGGGGTAATCGAAAATGACTCCGTTATGCAAGTTGTTCTAACTAAAATTGACATATCATATCATTGAATTTTTAAAACCTGTTTCAATTGGAGATACAACTTTTAATTAGCTTTCATATGGCTTTGGAATCACTCAATTTGGAGGAAAAACAAAGAAGTTATGATCAAGCACTGCTGGTTAGTATGGTCAACCACTGCTCTCCCACAGGTGACAAATAAATTTTACTTTGTTATTTTCTCAATAGATTTGTTATACAGAGTAACTAATTGTTAATTTTGCATAATTCTTGGATTAGGGGAGCCCTATCACCTCTCTTTCTCCATGATTTAATGTTTTATTACAGGTAGACACTCGTTTTTTTGGAGGTCCTAGGAGAAAAAGAAGGTCAATTTATGGACGAGTGATTTTTGAAAGAAATTTTAATGAAACAAGGGAATTTCATCCAACTCATTACCCAACATATTCATAATAGAAGAAACGAAGAATTTATTTCCATTTGAAGATTCATGTCTTGTCACTACTGCCAAAACATTTTTCAAAGAGATCATTTTTTTTACATAATATCATAGCTGTTCTAAATTAATTTATTTATTTACATACTGTTTTTAAATAAAATGTTGTTTCTTTTCTGATTTCTCTTATATTTTGTGTTTCAGGTGTTGCTTCCTTCAAATTGTAACTGATCCTCAACATTAATACAGTGAACAACTAATTTATTCTTTGTGTGCTTGCATTTTATGATTGTGCATTTTGTTGTTCAAGAGGAACAACACTGTCGTTTTTGTTGTTCCTTTTCTGAAGGGACAACGTTTGTGTGCACCTACTGTTCCTTTTCCAAAGGGACAACATTTTCGTTTTGCTATTCCTTTTTCAAAGGAACATCACCTTTTGTGTCAGTTGTTCCTCTTTCACTTTCATTTTGTTGTTCCTTTTCCAAAGGAACAACATTTGCATTTTTGTTGTTCCTTTTCCAAAGGAATGATACTTTTAGTTTTTTCTATTCCTTTTCCAAAGGACCGACATTTGTGTTTTGTTGTTCCTTTTCTAAAGGAACGACATTTTTAGTTTCTGTTGTTCCTTCTTCCAAAGGAACGACATTTTCGTTTTTGTTGTTCCTTTTCTAAAAGAACGACACTTTTAGTTTCTGTTGTTCATTTTTCCAAAGGAATGGCATTTACGTTTTCTATTGTTCCTTTTCCAAAGGAACGAAACTTTCGGTTTCTACTGTTCCTTTTTCAAAAGAACAACACTTGTATTTTTTTGCCTTTCCGACAACATTCTTGTATTCCTTTTACTTATGCTTGTTCTCCTTGCTGTTCCAATTTAAAGATACATGTTGTTCCTCCTGTTTCAGGTTTTTTGGAGCACAACTATACACTTATGCAATGGACACAAAGCTAGAGCATACTGAAATCAACAAATTATATAAAATCGCTACTTTTACAAGAAATTGTTGTGAATTGATAGGAGGAAAGAGAAGTGTTGCTCCTTTCCAAAAGGAACAGCACTTCTGCACTTTCACATTTTTCTTATTCCTTTGGAAAGGAACAACATTTTCGCATTTTTTTGTTGCTCTTCTTAAGGAACAACACTTTTTCACATGCATTTTTTTGCTGTTTCCTACAGGGAACAACACATTTTCGTGTGTATTTTTGCTTTTTGGTATGCATTTTCTTTGTTGTTCCCTACAAGGAACAACACTTTTTTTTAGTGTTTTTGCTATTCCTTCAAAGGAGCAACACTTTGAGAGTATTTTTGAGAGAAACCCTTTCTTCCTCTTTTGGGATTATTTCTAATTCGTCTCAACCACATTTTACTGATTCCCTTTCATGCATAAAGTACACTATTTTTATGAGGACAAGAATTATAGATTCTATTGAATCGAGTTAATATCATTCACGTTATGATTTTTAATAGGACAAATCCTTGATAATATATTCTTTTTAAAAGGGACACAATTATTTATATACTACTTTACTGCACTGTTTTCTGTTGAATATGATATTGATTGATCATCTTAATACCATGTTGGTTCCACCCTTCCTGGTTATAATCTTCTTTGTCTGTACTAAATGAGATTATGGGTATATTTTTTTCTATTGACATGTTCAACTTCTTCCACCATTCCTACTCTTAAGGAGTACTGAGCCTCCCTCTTTTTATCATAAAAATGTGTAATAACAACAAAATTTTGTTCACAGATGTAGGATAGGGGGTCTCATTACGAGCCAACCTACCATGTTCATAAGGTTGTAACAAAGTGACATTCCCATTATGGCCACCACACCAGGGTTATGGTCCACTGGATAGCCAAATTATCCTTGGAATAGGAGGTCTCATCATGAGTCGGACTGATTACTTTTGCTACATCCAGTGAATGGCAGTGTGGTTATCTGGTTATCACATCAGCACACTAATCTCTTCTGTAGAACAGCACTAGAACTCTCCATTTATAAATTGAGGATTCTGGCTCATATGGGTTAAAAAGCAACCCTGCCGAGGCTATGGACGCCTGCTGGCAGCAGAGGCTCTGCTTATGGTATTGAAGTTATATCTTATCGTCAATTATTACTATAATACCCTTTTCTTATTCTTTCTTTTTATCAGAGAAGTTATTTCCTTAATTTCCTTGTTTTGAACCTTTATGCATGACTGATTTTGAGTCTGACCCACTGTTTTTCTGACAAAAAAACATATACGTTATTTCCGGCACAGAAACTCACGTATATACACGACTCTGCTTCATGAAATCCCTGTATAGAAAACAATCCTCTGAATCTGAACAAACTAGTTTTAACAGCAAGATGAGGCAGAAACAACTCCCAGCTTTTGTTTGAGATATTGAAATGCTTCTCTGAGAAGAGGTTTGGTAAATATATCAACAACCTGATCTTTTGAGGGAACATACTCTAATTTAACCTTTTGTTCAAGCACTTGTTCTCATAGAAAGTGGTACTTAATGGGTATGTGCTTGGAGTGCATAAAATTATTTTTCAAAATACTAATCGCACTTGTATTATCACATCGGATGGAGATGGTTGGAGAAAATTTAATTTGAATATCTTGTAATGTTTGCATCATCTAGAGAAGTTGTGTGCAACAAGATGCAGCAGCCACATATTCCGCTTCCGTTGTAGATAAGGAAATCGAACTTTGTTTCTTGTTGAACCAAGATACTAATCGTGATCCCATATAAAATGCACCTCCACTAGTGAATTTTCGGTCATCAACATTTCTAGCCCAATCCACGTATGTATATGCATGAAAGGTGAGATATGTATCTTTAGGATACCATAGGCCAAAGTCTTAAGTTCCTTGGAGATATTTGAATATTCTCTTCACTGCCTGAATATGTGATTCCTTTGGATTGGCTTTGAATATTCCAACCATTCCTACCACATGCATGATATTTGGTTTGGTACCTCTTAGATAAAGTAGACTTCCAACCATATATTTGTACTCTGATTGATTCACTATAGGAGAATCATCATTATAACTGAGACTACATCCTATTGCAATTGGAGTACATATTGGTTTAGAATCTTCCATTCCATACTTCTTCATAATCTGCTTGAGATATTTAGTTTGTCACAGAAATATGCCATCTTTTGTTTGTTGCACTTGTAAACCAAGAATATAGGTTAGTTCTCCAAGAAAAGACATTTCAATTTTTTGCATAACAAAAGAAAAGTTTTGACTCATAGATTCTTAATTACTGCCAAAGATGATATCATCAACACAAACAATGATAATTAGCAGTTTATCATTCTCAATTTTTGTATATAAGTTGTTGTTGACGAATCCTTTTGTGAAGCATTGTTGTTGAATATATTTGTCAAGACGATAATACCATGCCCTTTTTGAGTTTGCATACAATCTTTGCATCATTTCCCATAATGAAACCTTCTGGTTGTTCAATGTATATTTATTCTTCTAGAGCTCCATTAAGAAATGCAGATTTACATCCATTTGATAAACTTTGAATTTTCGAAAACTTGAAAGAGCAAGAAACATTCTTATGGCTTCAAGTCGAGCTACATGTGAAAAAGTTTCTTCAAATTCTATACCTTCTTATTGTGCATGCCCTTTACAAACAATCATTTATTTATTCCTAATTACCTCTCCATTTTCATTCAACTTATTCTTGAATATCCATTTTGTCCCTATAACATTTTTATAATGAGGTCTAGGAACTAATTCCCAAGTATCATTCTTTTCAATTTAGTCAAGTTCTTCATCCATGGCCTTAACCCAACATTCATCTTTTCTAGCTTCATTTACATTTTATGGTTCTATGGAGGATAATAAGGGTAGATAACTAGAAGATCCTACAAGATTTCTTCTTGTTTGTACTCCAGACCCTTTTTCTCCTAGAATTTGAGATTTTGGATGATTCTTTTGAACATACCTAGATGGAGCCTTTTCCCTGTCAGATGTATCTTCTTTTGATGCTTCATTGGTTTCTAACTCTATATCATTTCGATTTGATACATGAAATCATTCACCGTCTTCATTATTATCATCTTCTTTTGTTGATGTCACCTATTTCGAATTTCTGCGTGCTTCATTGATTACAACATCAATGCATTCAACAATTTTTTGAAGTATTTTATTATAACATTTGTATCCTTTACTTCTAGATGAATAACCAATAAATATTCCTTCGTTTTCTCTGGGTTCAAACTTACCAAGTTTTTCATCAGTCTTTTTGATGAAACATTTGCTTCCAAAAACTCTGAAGTGTTTTACAGTGGGAAGCTTACCATACCAAAGTTCATATGGAGTTTTATCACTATTTACATGTACATGATCTTTGTTGAGAATATTTATTGCAGTATGTTTAGCTTCACCCCAGAAGGTGTCATAAGTTCTAGACTCATCCAACATAGCTCGAGCCATTTTTTGAATTGTTCTATTCATTCTTTCCACCACGCCATTTTGTTGAGGAGTTCTGGCAACAGAGAATTGTCTCTTTATTCCATGTTGTTCACAAAATTCAAATAATTCATCTTATATGAATACTCCTCCCCAATGTAATCTGAGACATTTGATTTTTAGTTCTAATTCATTTTCAACTAAAGCTTTGAAGACCTTAAAATTTTAAAATGCTTCATCTTTATGTTTAGTAACCCAATCTAGCACATTCTAGAAAAATCATCAATGAATAAAATGTAGTATTCTTCTCCACGAGGTGACCTTTCCCTTATTGGTCCACACAAATCAGTACGAATGAGTTCAAGAGGCTTACTTGCTGATCCTTCTTTGGCATTGAATTGAACTCTAGTTTACTTACCGAATTGACATGGTTTGCATATGGTACTTTCTGGGATGATGATATCAAGAAGATCACAAACAACCTTGAGCTTGAATGATTTTCTTATTTGAGAAAATCTTAGATGCCCCAGTATTCTATGCCATAACCAATTCTCTTTTGTTTTTCTTAGATAACATTGTTCTTGACCTCCTTTAGTATATATAGATTGCTTGGAGTTCGTGTACCTTTGATTATGGTCTTTCCTATGTCAACCTCACGAACCACACATTCTTTTGATCGAAACACAACTTCATTTCCTTGATCACACATTTGACTAACACTCAATAAGTTATGCTTTAATCCATAAACATACATAACATTTCTAGCTTTAACCTTTTCTTTTAGATAAACATAACCTTTACCCTTAATGGGTGTGTCATTTCCAAAAGAGACGTTCTTTTCCTTTTCTAAAGCATTGTATGAAATGAGTTTATCTTTATCACCTGTCATGTGTTTTGAGCATCTGTTATCAATGTACCATTGGTTTTCTTGTCCTTCTACAAACAAAGTTACGCCACATATTTTCTACTGTAGTTCCTTCTTTTTCCATACCTTGGAGTTTGATGTTGTTTTCTCCTTTTGATATGTTGGCCAAAATTTGCTCCTGCATTCAGATTCTTCATGACCAAAGTTATTGCAAAATGAACTTTCAATTTCATCTTCAAGAGGTGAAAATTTATTATAAGAGCTCTCCTTGATTCCTGTCACACTTCTTTGTTTTCTTGCTTTTCTATCCATGATAGTTTTGTAAGAAACACATTGAACAACCTTATGACCAAAGTTATGGCATGAAAAGAACTGTCCATTAAAGAAGAAGTTTATATGATCATAAAATCTTTTGGTATTGTTCACCTTTTAGTTAGTGCTTCTATTGATGTTCACCCTTGGAGTAAAATGAGCATGATTTACCTGGGGAGTACCTTTAGGCTTTTTCTAAGGATTGACACATTATTGACTGATTTTTGTTACATTAAGATAGCTTCTGGTGATGGTTGAAGACTTTTCTAGTTGGGATGTTTCTCTAGTGTATCCAAGACCAGTCTTAATAAGAGGAGAATGTTGAACCTTAATGATTTCATCTAAGGTTTCTGATCCTTTAGCAAATCTAAGATTCAAATATTTTGTCTTCTCAAGTTCCTTTCTTAGACTAACTACTTCACACTCTAATTTTTCCTTGTGCTTTTCCCTTTCCGTAAGTTGATGTGTCAAAGTGTCTATGACTATATTATTTTCTTCCAAGCAGATTTTGAGTTGAGTGATTTCTTCGAGAAAATCATCTTCTTCTAAGGCATCCATAAACTTATCATTTTCAAAAGCCATGAGTAATTTAATATCTTGATCAGATTCACCTTCATCATTATTAGACATACCATCACTATCTTCATGAGTATAATAACTTCTTCTATTAACAACCTGTTTCCTATTACCTGTTGCAGAATCCTTTCCTTTGTCATGGTTATCTTTATGAGGACATTTAGTAGCATAATGACCAACTCTACAAAAGAAAAACATTTTAAGGGAACCTTATCTCTGAATCTTCCGGAACCTAGTCGAAGTTTCTTCACAAAGTTTACCTCATCTTCTTCTAATATATATCCTGATTCCTTGAGATATTCCTTTTCTTTTCCCTTTGTAGATTCTTTGAAAGCAACTTCTCTAATTTTCTATGGACCTCCATTCCTCATTTCAAATGCAGTTAAAATTCCATGAAGTTGAACAACAGTAACAAATTGTAGATCCTACTTCTCTTCACTGGCAGATACTTTTGACTCAAATTTAGAAGATAGAGATATTCAAATTTTCTCTACTATAATAGCCTCCTTTATTTTTTCACCCAGATTCTTCATACGATTTACAATCTCATCTACTCATAAGAAGTAACTAGAAATACTTTCATCACTATGCATCTTTAGAGTTTCATATTGAATTATGAGAGTTTGGAGCTTAGCATGTTTTACCTGGGAGTCTCCTTCGTAGCTCTGAATGGTTTTGTTCCATATTGCTTTGGTTGTGTTGAGCTGCATGACTTTGATGAATTCGGATTCTTATAGAGTTCCCAATAATGCATTGATGGCTTTGGCATTGGTTTCATATGATTTCTTTTCTGCTGGATCTCTGGCGACTGTTGTTGGATATTGGTATCATCCTTCCATAATTTCCCAAACATCAGCTCCAAGTGATTGAAGATAGGCTCTGGTTCTTATCTTCCAATATGCTAAGTTATTCTCGTGGAAGATTGGTGGTCTGATAGATGCCATTCCATCTTGATTGTTCATCTTGAGATATCTTCCTTTAAGTGATCAAGCTTCTTTTGAAGGAACTACTATAATACCAATTGTTGGGAAAAATACTGAGAGGGGGAGGGGGGTGAATTAGTATTTAAACTTTCACAATAATAATCTTCTTTTTCAAACTGTATACACGATTTTACAGAAACCAAACAGTGTATGTCTCTGACTATAATGAATGAAACTCGTGTATAGATAATAAAATTGTAAAACAACTAATTCATTGACTTTTGAACTTAAATCAGAGTGTGATGCATTTACTAAGCAGTAAACAAATGCAATAAGAACAAAATAAATCAACACACATAAGCAGCACACATGAACACCGAGATTTTTCAGGTGGAAACCCAATGTGGGAAAAAACCACTGTTGTTGTCATCTCAGTGTTCAATCTTCTTATTATAAAAGGTGTTTACAAGTTTTGTATTGGTGCAAACTTTTCCAGTACACAGGAATCTACCGGCTGAAGGCTACAACCTTCACTCATTTTCCAACTTCTACTGGAAGGGAGCTCCAACCCCCTAGCTCTTGTACTGGATGATATGATTACCAGTATGTAGGCAGTGACCAATAGAAGGTTACCACCTTCACTTATTCTCCAAGGACCTCATTTCATAAATTTTCAAACTGGATACTCCTAGTACACATCAACACAATATGTAGGCCACGTTTCATCAAATTTTCAGACTGGACCCATTAGTAACATTGTAGCTCAAAATCAATCACCACTACAATACAACCATTAAATACAACTACATCTAGCAATCATTGAAATCCATCAACTCTGAAGCAAAACAGAATCAATCAATCCAAACAGTCCGATAATTGTCACCAGAATATAGAGCTGAACCCAAAACATTGCATCAACAACCAGAACCAACTACAACCTCAAAAAGCATATGTCAGAATGCAACGCTACTTCAATGAGGACAACCTGCGTGTATACGCTACTTTATGTAACCCAACATGTATATACCTCTAAATATATTGAATCATTAATCTCTGAACCAAAACTGTACTACCAAAGATATTATGAAGATCTATTATCATATTACAAAGTTCTAAACAGATAACAACAAAGATCACCTTTCTTACTCAATCAATCAATCAGCCAGATTCAATCTCCTTATACAATTAGTTTAACCTCAGATCTAATGAAGACATCATTGAAAAAGAACAGTAAACTACAAAATTGATCACATAGATCAGTCATTTCTGAAAAACAATCCCTTCCTCTGCATACGCTTCTTGGAAGTGTTGAATCCGCGTGTATACACGTCTTCACCAAGGCGACCCTGCATATAGATCTACAAATAATGACTTGTAACTTCGCAGCTTTTCAACACTTTGGATATACCCAGATCATAGCATTTAAAGGATAAAACATGCATTAGCACTCAGAGCTAGCCTATCCATTATCAAATCATACAATGATAATTAATTTCAGGTCTCATGATCCTGATCCAACATTGTATCCAAGGGTGCACAAGTTGTTTCAGATCATAACCATAGCCCTTACAACACAAAACATACTTCATATAGAAGTATTCCTGAAAAACCCTTTCACTTGCACATCTAGACCTTTGATTTTCTCTTCCTTGTATACTTAGAGCCTTTGTCAATACCATGCACCAAAACAACACTTAGAACCTATGGTATTCTTAGACAGGATCAAGTAACTGTTATTCACTCAATATTATGGGCTAATACCATGGTATGGACCCTTGGTATTATTTAACCTTGATTTTCCATCCCATACGTACTTTTCCTTCTGTGAAACTGCTTGAATACGTATACGCACCTTTTATTCTGCATACTCACGTGTATACGTGACTTGGACTAGGTAAAACATTGTATACAACATAAAACATTCTCTTTCCTCAATTTCTTGATTTTGATTTGCAATCCTTTGTCCCATCATCCTATTCTTTTGTGCCATTACTCTATTACCTCCGAATTGACCTGTTACAATGTGAGTTTCCATAATGCATCACTTTATCATCTTGTTATCATATATGTGAGTTTGCATCATGCATCACTTTATCATCTTGTTATCATATATGTGAGTTGCCATCAAGGACAACACTTGTATCATAATGACAATATATTTGACTAGCAGTGTTACCACACAACAATCTAGAGAGGTCGTATGAATCACATCAACAATCAATAAGACGTTTGTGGGTGATTCAAAAATTTTGAGAGGGTTGTACAACTTGTACAGGTGCCTAGTTTATCCCCATAAATTTGTGTTAGATAATACTATTTTTTGAGCCGACTGTTTTGCTTCCAATGAAAATTAATTTTATTAGCCAATTAATATTCTAGTGATACATTTTATTCATTAAACCTTAAATTTAATTTAAATCAACAAATAAAATTTATTAGGAAATAATTAGTCATTCACTAGGATTAGCAAGTTAACAATGATGCATCTAAAATTTAACCAGTGTACCTTTCTTGAGGTCAATTGGAATGAATACAATATTAATTTCAAAGAAGTATACGTAGAATAGATTTCTTCATTTTTATTACTTTTAACAGTGTCATGGTTGTAGCTAAACCATGAGAGTTACAACCATTATGTAATATCTTAAATTTCATATGCACTCACTTTTCTTCATATGTTCAATTTGAAGAGATCAACCAAGGTCAATGGCTTGCTTTTGGTGGTAGCTTAATAAGTTCACAAACGAAACTGTAGCATATCCACTAGATATAATACTTGTGTAAATGATCCACTGGAGTATGTCTCATCATAACTTCTACTCATTATATTACTCCTTTTTTACAGTGCTCCTGAATTAGGCAAACAAGCAATAGATGGAGACAAATGATTCTATATCAATGAGGACATGGATCTCCAATCATGTCTCAATGAGATACCAAATATGATTAACGTATAATTGTTGTGCTAAGAGTGCTCTCTAGCTCATTGTGGTAGAAATTTTGCGATGTTAACATTTTAACCTAGTCAAAAGAAAACCAAATTAAATTAAATTAAAAATAAAGTAAAGAAAAAATAAAAGAAAAAACTTACATAAAATTATCTAACTCATTGTTTTTTCCCATGTTATTCGTCTTTAATGTGGTAAAGATTCATCTTAAGACTTACTCACAAAGAATTGTTACTTCATTACAGTCCATAGTCTTTAAAATTTAAATATCAAATCTTATCTTGAGTTTTAGTCATACCAACATTGTGCATAAAGAATAGGTTTTGAGATTTTTTTTTGTCTTACATTGTGTTTTAAAATTATAATTGGTGTTTACCATCTATATTGCCAAGCTAGAGGTTGGCTTGGTTGAGTGGGTGCCTAAATAGGGTCAGTGAGGATCAAAGTGACGAAAAATGTGCCAAAATATCCTAGCTTGCACCTCCCACATGGTGTGAGAGCATCAAGAAGTTGCAACTTGTGGTGGAGTTATGTAAGATGTTAAATACATTAATAATTACCTTTAGTTTACATATTGTGCATGTTATTTAACATTTTTCAAACATCAATGTGAATCTCATGGACAATTGCATCATCCAAAATTCAATCTATCACACCTTTTCCATTACTTTATGAGCATTTCCTTTCATGAGGGTTGTACAATTACAACAACAACAACAAAAAATTATTATTTGCTTGCTTATGGAAACCAAATTACAATTTTTTCAATTTAACATTCCTATTGGCGTCTCTTTTCACCTTTTGGGGAAATTTCTAGTACCTTTTTGTTTGCCTCAGGGAGAAAAAATCATATACTTGCTATTTCATAAAAGTCAAAGTATACAAATTATTGTTCAAATACATATTTCATACAAGATTATCAATAGCTATTGCTTTCTACTAAACCAAAACATAAACAATTAAGAATTAAAAACATGCAAGGTTGTTATCGGGAAATCTAGTGTCTATGTAGAGCTGCTAGTCCCACTAAGACGGGTAGCTATCTTAGAAACAAACAGATTAAAGTTACTTTCGCTTTCCTTTATGAGAAGTAGATAGGAGAGGAGAAAAGAATACCAACCTTGATCTTTCGCTTGGTTCTTCGCTTGTTCCTTCTCCTCTTTGACAGATGTTTGGCGCTCTTCCCTTGACCACTCCGCCTTAAAGAGTACCTGTAAAGTCAAAGAAGCATAATACCTTCAAAGTGCAAAGATCTACAGTCATAAACAATATAGGACCAGATATATATTGACCACATACATTCATATATCATATAACATACAATAATGCGGAGGAAAACTCGAATAGCTTTATTGATATAGGTTAGAAGAGAGGATTACAACCCATTGATCTAACCCAGCGTCATCCTCCCAGCATGAAAGCCCTTCTTCACCTCATTAAAAGCTTAGATCACCCAACACTATGATATTGCACCAGGAAACCAACAACACTTCCTTACAAGATACAATATTCCAGCCTCTGGATCTCTAGGATGAGGGATCCATAGATATATGATTGCAGGGGGGTGAGTCAGCTTCTGGGATTTTGATTAGTGTCTTCTCTCTGATAGTTCTTGGTTCCACTTGGAGATTGATGATCTCTTACTCATCCCTAGGTGAATTCAGAGAGGCAAGTGTCACTGAGAAGTTTCTGGAAGATTCCATGATCATCCACCTTGCAAACTATCTCTGCCATTTGTCTACTCTCTCCCATCACACCCTACAGAAGGGCTTTCTAGTATGCATCACACTTTTTACACTGAGCAGGTGAGATGCATCGCACCCTCTACACTGAGCAATCTGTATGGTCCAGTTTTGACTAGTTCTTAGCAGTTTTCTTTGGAGAACTTTTGGGAGATGATGTAATTAGCTGACCTTGTTCCTTTAGGGCATGAAACAACACTTTTAGGGACTCATAAGCCCTTGGTTTATGGACATATGTGGTTGGGGTTGCAGTGCCCAAATATGTCCATAACAAAGGTTCCAATTAATACAATACGATCATTTCAGAAAATGTTGTTGGCGTTCATTCTAATGATATCATCACATTTTTTCGTAATCACTAAATGTCCTACAGGTTAGAGAAATGATTTCTTTGTTTTTATTTGCACGTCAACATTGTGTTACCTATGGATATGTTATACCTCCAACTAGAAAAATTCTTGTAATTGAAAAATTCTTTGTTTCCAAGGATTTAGGGCCAAACTATAGAATGTGCCAATCCCCAAGTACTAGCCCATAATCACTTGAGAATCGCCAAATATTTTTAAGCATTTTACATGCTAGACTTTGCAAAGTCAAGGACGAGAAAAAACCCAATTAATTCTTCTTTGTTATTAGTTATAGGTCCCAGCCCCGGGATGAGAAGGAAACAATGATGGTTGTTCAAGTGAAATCTAACTCTTGCTCTACATACACCTCTATCATGACTTTTTGCTCGGTCAAAGAAGTCCCTTGCCTTCGAATTATCTATTTGGGGTCCAATAGGAATTTTATTTTTATTCTTTAAACCTTCTATGTTCTTCATTATTGTTATTAGTTTGAGCACTACTTGTCGAATATTTGGGATTTGATTATCAAAGATGGTTCTATTCTGATGTAGCCATATTTTCCAAAGAACCAGTCTTAGAAGGCTATAAAGATGCTCCAAGGTTGAGGTTTTTTTCCACTTGGTGAGGCATTTCCCTAACGACATACTCGACCATGTCCCCAAACAATTCTCAAACAAAATTGATCTCTACACTTATGAAAAAACACAATCCACGAACAAATGTGTGACTAACTTGATTATCATAGTAGAGTGAGTATCTTGTAGGCCCTTCCTACCCTCGCTTTTGGAGATTATCCTATGTCAGAATCTTAAAGAGATTAATGGTACATTTTTCTCTAATTTGGAGAAATATTCGGAGACACATCGCATCATTGTAAAGGAGCACATTACATCATTGTAGAGACTATGAAATCTTTCATCTAGTTTAGTGTTCCTATACCATAGCTTATATATAAAACATCCGCCAAAAAAATAGGAGATTGATTTTGTTTATTGCTTGTAGTTTGTAAATAGTAAAAAAGAAAGGTTGTTACTCATAAATAGGGGTGGTTGTTTATGTCCGTCATAATTCACCATCAATGCCTAAGTATAGAAAGACTCTTAGATATGCATTGCAATACCACATAAGGAGGTTCCTCTCTTTTTTCCTCTTCTAAGACCCAAATAGGTTTTAAAAAGTTCCATTGCTTAAGAAATAGAGAGTGAATGATTCATTGAGTGATGGGGATATAACCCATCGCTTATATGGATTTGAGATTTGGGGCCCCACCTTGGTTGTAGACAGTGGTCTTGCATCTAGAGGGTCTAGAATTGTGCTTGAACACCTTATTTGGTGAAAACATATTCATAAAGATTAATCCATTGATTTTTCATCATCATATAGATCAATTTATATGTCATTTTATATCCATGAACATAATCAATATTTCTAAAACATGGTTGATCTTTGTGTGCCTTATACCATTAAATGCTACAAATCATAGTAAGATGTGCTTGAGTGTGGGTTGAGCAATTACATTGTGGGAGAACTAATATGCATCTATAATGTATATAAAAATATGGAAGGTGCATTGTAGAATGCATGTGGGGTCATAAGAGAGGCATCATGTCGCTATACTAGGGATATAAATATAAAGGGATATAAAAAATGTGAATGCAAAAATGGATACCTACAATATCTAGTGAAATCAGAGGTTTTATAAATTCAGAAGGTGTATTGGGTTTGTGTTGGTAGGGGGTTAAATAAAGTGATTTTTAGAGGTATTTTGCAATATTTACTCAAATTAAGGGTATTTTTTAGTATTCCATCAACGCACATGCTATGTCAAAGGTTCATTGAGTGAAGCCCCCATGGTCATGTTCTTTGGTTTGATGAATGCCCCAAAAACTTTCATGAGGTTGATGGATGATATTTTGTGGCCCTTCACCAACTCTTACGTGGTTGTATATCTGGATGATATTCTCATCTTCAATAAGAGTTAGGCATAACAATTACAACATATTCAATAGGTCCTTCACAATTTGTAACAACACAACCTATGTGATAACTTGGAAAAATTATCCTTTGACATGGATAAGGTCCAATACCTAGGCTACATTATTGATGAGAAAGGTGTGCATTTGGATTTATACAAGATCCAAGTCATTTAGGATTGGTAGGCCAGAAGGATTGTAACAAATATTCTTAGCTTCTTGATTTTTGCTAACTTCTACCAAATATTCCTCTTAGGCTTATCTTATATCTCTTGGCCCTTAAGTCAAGTGACCAAGGGTGGAGAAAAAGCAAATATTTTTTGGAATGAGTCACAACAGAGGGAATTTGATGAACTGAAACATGATCACCTTTGCTCTAGAATGATCTTCATCTAGAAATACCTAAAATAGATATTTGAGATTGAGATAAATGCCTTTACCTATGCTATTGGTGTAGTCGTCATTCAATAAATAAATTTGGTGGCCTATCATAATGAAACACTCTATGATACTATATGAAGATACCCCACCTATGATAAGTAGATGTATTCGATTTTGCAGGGCTACCGGAAATGGAAACATTATATTCTAGGGAAGGAGGTGATCACCCACATGGATCACATGCCTCTTCAATTTATGTAGAAACAACTGAAGTTACAGAACGACATCCACTGGAAATGGTCCACATACCTACAACAATTACATTTGAATATCAAATACAAGAAGGATAACACAAATCATGTCACAGACTATCTCAGTCATCCCATGGTTGTGGCACTGGCCACAATTATCAACTCTTATGGGCATGAGACCTATAAATGGCTACAACTATACAATGGTGACTTGGAATTCACTACCACATAACAGATGTTGATGGCAAGAAAGCAAGTTCCAGAATTCCACCTCTAGGATGAATTATTATGCTACTTGGGACACCTTTGTGTTCCTTCAAGCAATCTTGCTAAGATCATCTAAGAGGCACATTACAGTTGAGTAGAAGGGCACTTTGGTGTGGAGAATACAATGGTAGTATGGTAAAAGTATCTTTATTGGTTGAAGCTTTGACGAGATGTTGGCAAGTATATAAGGTCCTAGATTGCTTGCACCATTTCCAAACCAACCATTAAGAAATAAGGCTTGTACACTCCTCTACCTACTCCTAACCAGTCTTGGGAAACAACTGTTACACAAAAATATCGTCACCTTTATTATTTGCAGTCGGTATAGGCCTATCATCACCTATACCAGCTTCCTAAGCAAGTCTTAATCCTCATCTCTTCAAAACAAGCTTGAGAAATGAGAGAAAGACATCAAAAAAGCAATGTAGCTCTGGTTCCGCACTTTCTCTTACTTTTGCCTGCGGGCCCGCACCTTTTGTTCAAGTTATCTGTGTACTTATACGCTCTGTATGTAAAGGGGAGGGTGCGTACCCCTGTAAAAGTCAAAAGGCACAATCTTTATCTTAAAAAAATCATCTTGGGTCAATTCTAGAGTTTTCTAGAAGCATTTGTTACGTGGATTGTTCGCTCCAAGTGGTTCATGCATCCCATCATAGGAGGAACTAATCCCTTGTTGAGAGGAGCTATCCCTTTGAAGGAGGAGCTGGTAACTGATCTCCATTGCACTATAAATTGAGGCATTGGGTCAGTGGCCAGGGAGGTTAGAAGCTGAACTTTTGAGGTAAATGCTAGTGAAATCAAGACTTCCTATTTGAGCTTAAGAGGAGAGATCACATACCTTTTTGGCCCCATTAGGGAGTGAGTGAAGCTTGTCAAAGTAGAGGAGACTTCTTGTTGGACCCTGGAAGGAGCTTGTACAGCGTCAAGGCAAAGGTTGTAAGGTTCTTTTCTTTTGAATTAATACAATCAAGCTCATTTTTCTCAACAAGTATCTTATGCTATTTGTTTATGGACTCCTTGAATTTCATGTTAAATATGTTTTATAATATTGGATATTCAGGTGCTATTTAATTGTTTGCCTTGTTTGTGTTTGCAGGTTTGTGACGAAGGAACTTACTTGGATCAAAGAAGCGAAGGCATCTCCAAAATTGCGTTGGACATGAGATAGGCCCTTAAACACACTCGTTTCCCATTACTTATAAAGCGCATTTAGAGAAAGATAGTGTTTGATCGATTTGTTTGCCATTAGGTATTCATTAGATTCTAGGAAGGTCTGTCTTGTCTGCAAGATCGGCTGATTCCGCGTGACAGATTCACACTTGGATGAGGATTGCCAAATCCAAGGGTGTGGCAGACATAGGCCACCTGGAAGAACAACTCAGAGACTCAAGAAAAGAGTTGGCCATGGTGATGCACGTGGAAAGCAGTCAAAGGGCCAAATTACAGGAGGAGAATGAGCTGCTGAAACAACAGTTACAACTATAGGGAGGTCATAAGGAAGATAGGCCGTCCATTTTGGGAGAACAATAGTAGCAAGAAGGGCCTCCATCAGACAAGGAAACATCTGAGGAACAATAGAGAGAGGACAAGCTGCAGACTGAGGTTGAGACGCTGACAAAACTGCTACAGGAAAAGGAGTCACGGGAAGCAGAAGAAATACAGTTTTTAAAACAACAGGTGCAAGAGAAAGAAGCTCAACTAGCCTACATGGCCAGCTGGGCAGTAGAAGCCTTACAATGTAGGAAACCTTTTAAGTTATATGCCTTATATCTTAAAGATCAATGGTTGCAATTTCAAATTAACACCTTGGCCCAAAGGGGCACCATTCCATTTCAGAATTACCATCAGTTCATAGATTTGTGTGACAGTAGCTCGACAAAAGATAAGGCCAAGTTATCATAATTCTATTTACACAACTTGGCCCTTCCAAACATGAATTTGTGGGACCCCAATGCTACATTGGGAGATGTGAAACTCATGGCCATGGCCTCTTGGTTAAACCATGAGGAAAAGAGGGAAGCAAAGATTCAAAATGTTATGAACAGGGAGCTGAGAGAGCCACTCATGATCAGGGTAGAACCCGAAGATCCCTCAGCTTTAATATATTCCCATCAGCACCTGGCCAACAACCCTCAGGTTCTTCCAGATTACATTGAAAGACAGGCTTAGGCCATTGCCCACTTTGAGGACATGGAAAGACTGTTGGGGGATAACTACATTCATGCTTGCACAAGGAGATGGAACACACTATCCCACAGTCTCAAAATAAGAGATACCACTCCCCAACAAGGATAAGGGAGGCCTTAGCAAGAGTACCACTCTATAAATAGTCAATGCAGAATCTGCAAGCCAACTGGATCGGCCTAAAGTTCAATCCTCCATTACTTTTAGGACTGTTGGAAGGGGTAAAAGAAGAAGAGGAGCACAGGCAGTGGGAGGAAGTAGAGGGAAAAGCACAGTTTCATGACTGAGAGGAGGACATCACCTCAGAAGCCTGGGATGTTAGAGAGGCAATCAAGGCAATCAAAGATGATGAGCTAGATTAGTTGCTTAGAGGATGAGTAACACATTTAGCAGGGGGTGATGATGAGCCCCAAAAATGGGTAACTTATTGGGCTCATTTTGCCTATTATTCTCGATTAATCCGCCATTATTCATAGTTTTATGCATGCTTTTGAATATATTTATGTTAATTGAATGAATGAGAATAGTCACTTCACCACAAAGTCTAATACGTGCTTATTGTAGATTTTTGGACATCTTTTGGATCAAGGTCTAGCATTTATGAGCCAGTTGACAGCCAAATATGAGGGAACAAGGTTGAGGATTAGTAGGAAGGGTGTTTCCTACACTAAATGGCCCCTTCCTCAAGTTCTCCACCATCATCTCGGAGTTCAATAGCACACCAAAGATGATTTCCAAGGGCAACCGAGCAGATTTTGTGAAGTGGTCGATTACTTGCAGTTTTGAGCAGCCAAGCCCCTCAAGTTAAGGAGGGTTGTTGGAGGTCCTCATGGTGCATAAGTAGGAAGGCTTCAAGCCTTGGTAGTTTAGCTCTTGAACAGTTGTTTTTTGCATTTTAGTGCTGCTCTACCTTTCAGCGTATTTTCGAGCTCTTGTTGTAAACATTTTTGTAACATGGTTATTTTTTTAGAAATGGAGATCAATTTCACTTTGAACCAGCTCTAAGCTTTTCTTAGGAGGCTATATCTCTTGGGGTTTGGCCCAACCTAAGTGCCAGTACCTCCTTTGTGTACTTTTATGTGTTTTCCTTGCATTCATAGAATAATTTCTGCTATTTAGGTTAAGATCTTTCTTTGTTACTTAGGTTGCTTTTGATGATTAAAGTAGCTTTCCATGCTTCAGGTTGATTTGAAAGTTTGGTAATAGAAAGGATCTTCAGAAAAGGCCATCAAGAAATCCTTGATCTCACGTCTCCCTCCTTGGGACCATGAGCTAAGACCACGACATCCTTGCTACCACAAAAACATTGTTTTTGCCTTTCCATGCAATTGCTAGTGTTAGATTTTTAGTTGGAGAAGTTGATACCAATTGCACTTGCATGTTTAGATCTGTTCTTTCTTAGTTTCCATAGTTATCTTGCATGATTTCCTATCTATACACTTCTGCTCATCATGTTTCTGGTTTTTAGGTCAGATTAGGTCAAAGTAGATAGATCTCTGGTTTTTCTAGTCTTTCTTCGATCGGTTTTGAGAAATAGTGTGAAGAGCATCTGTAATACCTCCCTACCTATCCTTCCTCCATCATACCACCTACTTCAACCCCTAATCCAAGATTCCTTCCCTTCATTTGCCACACTTTTCCAATTTTCCCTAACTTCTACATTCTTGTGCAACACTGCTTCCTCCATCCTTGAACAAATCCAACCATCTTCACCACTCCTTAGCCTCATTTACTAGGTCCTAGACCCCTTCGCATACTCATCCATCCTCCATTTCCACTTTCCCACTATTTTTCTTCCATCAACCCTCTAAAATCCTCTTTCGGCTCTTCCTGTAGAACCGCTGCAGACTTTCTGTAGAAGTTCACGTGAGCAGTTTTTCAAGATCTGATCACTGTGAAACTCTCTAGAAGGGTGCTAGGGAGCCCTTGGGCCCTCTTCTCACCTTCCCAACCTCTTGCAAGCACCCACTCCATTTCCTTTCGCTAATAAACCCCTGCACAGTCAAAAAGAGTTAAAGTACATGCATAATAATTCTACAAAATTACTGAAAAATACAAAAAGATGTTTTTTTTCCAGATTTTACTTTAGAAGTAGCTTAGTCACATGAACTTTAGCTTTCCAAGAGTCAATGGCATCCATTTCCACCACTTTCATCTCTTTTCTTGCACTGGTAGGGTTAGTCGGTAAAACTAGGATTTGCTAGGGTTTGCACATCCTTTCAGCTTTCAGCTTCTTTTTGCAGGTAGACTAGCCTCTTTTGAGTTAGCTTTCATCCATCACAGTTAAAATCTTCTTCTAAGAGCTCATATAAGTTGGCTTAAGCACTTAGTGGACTTGTGCCAGCTGATCAAGTGACAGCCTGCAGCAAGAGCTAGTACTTGTGCATATAGCATTGTCGCTTCCAAGTTTGTTACGAACAACCAGGTTGATAAAAGTAAAGAAGTGAGCCCCAGGAGTTGCAACATCATTGCTACAATACTGGAGCCCACCCGACTTCACAACTAGAAGACCATTTTCTCCTATGGTTGGAGGCAGCAGTTTTCCAAGGAGAAGTCAAAAGTCCTTTGCCCTCGTGATTGATGAGATTAAGTACTTCATCTGTCATGATTTTCATCATTTGGAAGCTAATTATAGGAGGAGAATGCACTCATCCATGCATTAGTATGATCAACCAAAAGGAGGACCTACATTTAGGTATAAAAATTATTTCAATGGTTATTGTTTTTCTTGTAACATGTTTGGGCCTAAATCCATTGATTGCAAATCTAGCATAAAAATATGGAGGTCCAATATGAGAAGAAAAAGATTAGATCCTTTGGCTACATATCTTGGTCACATAGAGTATTATTTGTGCCGTAATTTTTGGCTCATGGCCAAGGGTTGTAAGATGCCTAGATCTTTGAGGCCTTTCGTTTAAAAGTAGCAGTCAAAGGAGAATGTACAACCAAGGAACACATGGAAGAAGGAAAAGCATCTTGGAAGATGTGGCATTGCACTTTGTTCTTGTGATTTTGATGATGTGTGGTATATAAATAGTGGTTGCTCACACCATATGTCAAGTGATAGGATAAAATTTCATTTTCCCAATAAAACCAAGGATGGCTATGTTTATTTGAAGTTCGTGAAATGCTAGAGTGTTGGGAAGTGGAAAACCCAATCTTAGTGAGAAGAGGACAAATGCTTTGGCTCATTGAAGACCTAAAGCATAATATCTTGAGTGCGATCCAAATGGTTGATGGAGGCAAGGAAGTAATATCAACTCCAAAGGTTGCATCATCTGGAAGGAAAGATCAAAGAGAGCAATTTATGGAGGAATCAAGACCCTAGATAATATGTATGTGTTGAAGAGAAGAGAGAAGAGTAAGAAGAGACGAAGATAGTACTCTTCCTCACCAGATTCAGATTAAATGAGATCAGTCTCTACTGCATTCCATTCTTGCATGTTTCATTTACTTAGCTGTAGTAGTATGCACGATACTAGCATGGTCTCAGGGGGGTGTTGGTAGTTTGATTCATTTCCTTCATGCACTTTCATATCAGTCGGATCCTTAGTATGAAGTATATCATGCTCAGAGGGAGCTATGTTTTTCAAGGATTAATTCATTATGATTATTTCTTTTTAGTCATCATTTTTTTAGCTAATGTATTTATTGTATATGAGTGGAAAAGACATGTATATCAACCTTGTTTCAACATTCATTGATTATATTTCAGTTGTTTTCTTGTTGATGGTTTTTGGAGTAGATGCATGTTGAGTTCTTATGTTGTTATTGGAGGTATGACAACCATATGGTAGGTGTGATGGAGGATCACACAATCAAGGGGAGCATATGTGCTTCCTAATGGATTTGCAGAATGCTGACATTCTTTTACGCAGGATGATTTTTATTGTTATTGTCACATTTTTCAAGTTGGATCATCTAGAGTTTATGAACCTCATTGCTTATGTTTTTACTTATAGATGAATCATGCATGTCGCTGATATATTTTAGATATTTTATTTATATGTTGCAACTGCATGGAGAGAGAGAGCATGATGTTGCTTATGATGTGTTGAATATTCACATGGTTAAATCATGTTGATTCATGTGGCCTTTTATATATGGAGAGATTATTCCTTCTCATGATGTGGATTTGATGGCCCTATGTTGTTGCTACACATTAAGAGATTATGTATTTTTCATGGAGGTCTTATGTTTTGATGCACATGTCATGTATTGAATTTGATTGTTATTTCCATATGGAGCATATGTTGATGTTCATTGATTCCATGTACTCATATTATTTTATGTCTTGGGCATGTATAGAAGAAAGATCCATTGTGTGCAAATGTAAAAGCCATGCACTATCATTATGTCATATTATGGGTGCATTGCTTATGGAGAGACCTATGATGTCGAGAATGTCTTGTTTTATACTATGTATGGGTCAACGGAAGTCCAAGTCATGATTCATTTTTTATATCATTGATGTAGCCCCACTATATTAGGTGCACGATGTAAACTTCGGTCCATAGAGACATGGTTGGTGATAGGTGTAGAAGAGTCATATTTTAGTCCTATGTATTTGTCACAACCATGTACTTACTCCATGAAGAATTATATTGTATTTTACTTCATTGTATATCATGTCCCAATTAAGTTGGAGTCATGGATCATGGGTAATAGTCTCTTGTACTTGGCAAGGAGGCCTATTGCAGTAGGTAGAGGTGTTGCTACAAAAACAGGAAGTGTGATTGCAGCCCCATTACATGCATAGGGTAGAATGTTTGTATTGAGAGATTGAAGACTTGCAGACAAATGGTTTCCTTGTTTCACATTCTTATTTGTCAGAAGTTACTTCTTGGTTTGCATCTGCATGGTGTTGAATCTAACAAGGGGAGTGCTTCTCTCATCTCACACATTATTTGGCATTGTCTTCAATTTTCGTATGGCCCTTTAACATTGATGTCAAAGGGAGACAGATTTTAGATTACATGTTCAACGTCACATGTTGCATTGAGGTTTATCTCAATGCCAAAGGGCGAGTTTGTTGGCATTGAAGTGTTGACATTGATGTCAATATGGTCATGATTTTTTTGGTCATATGCATGTGTGATGAGTTCTTGGTGATGGATAATTGGCTCGATGGTCTTATTAGTTGGAATTGATGTCAACATACTAATGACTAGACCTAGTGGAGGTGATTTGGAGATGGATTCCATATGTGATGATTGGATTGAGGTGTGATTGGAGATGTTTTCGCTGTGGGAGATTGGATTTCTTCTCTATTTGTTGCATATGTCTCTACATGTCTTGGAGACATTGGATTGTTTCTTCATGTGTTGAGTTTTGGTTGCATGTGTTGGAGGTGCTTCCACCAGTGTTGGAGGTACTTGGATGTTATGATGTTGTTGCTGCAGGAGTTGGAGATTCTAGTACAAGAGATGGATATGTCATTACAGGTGTCAGATATGTTGTATTTTCTTCTTGAGGAGTTGGAGATGCTGGTCTTTGTGTTAAGGTTGGAAGAATAGGTCTTTCATGTCATTGACTTGTTATTCGTCTATGTCATCAGTTCCAGACTTGTCACAAAGTTTTGGAAGAGTGATGAAATGTTGAAGGAGTTTCATCAACTAGTAGAGGTTCTAGAAAAAAGATCCATCGGTTTTCTTCATATTTATCCTCAGTCACATGGAGCCAAGCCTATTGAAAAGGCTGAAAATCTCCAGTCATTGGTAGATAGGCGTATGGTAGTGACTGTGATGTTCCAGTCACATGTAGTCAATGTTATCCATGTGACCAAGAATTTACATGAGTTTTTCTTTGTATTTTTCACATTGGTAAGATAATTTCTGTGTTGTGGCGACATTCTTGATTGGAAATTTTCAGTTTATGGTAGGAAAAGTTCTTGGGACCTCCAAATGCTGATTAAATTTGAAAATATCAAAAAGAAAAGCCGAGTTAGTGGTTCATTGAGTTAATGAGCTGAATTCAGATCAAATCAAGCATATGAACAGAGTTTTGAAGCCTAGTTGTTTTGTGTAATTATTGAGTTGAGCACTTTAGTTCATCTACGTATCATAGGAAGCTCAATACTATTATGGTTGATTGTCAATTTTTGTTGAGTGACTGTGTGTGTGGAAAAGAGTGTGAAAATTGCCTAAGTTATATCATGTAGAATCTCTGAAGAAGTGTGCAGTTGTAGCAGGAGATAGATTAAGTATGCTTCAACCATTATAACTATGTAGTGAATGACCTATTAATGTGTGGATTCGAGTAGTGTTTTGAGGATTTGTTTTGCAACTTGTGTGGATTGGACAATAAATTGCAGGGCTGTGATCAAAAGGAGAAAAATCTCAAGGAAGAAATCACTAACTTGAGAACAAATATGGTAGAATAAAAAATATTAGAAGAATTCAACTGCAACAAGAAAAAATATAGGAAGGAGTATGTTCAATCGCTTGAAGGTGTGCTTGAAAATTTGAGAAAGGAGCTTGAGGAAAAGAACCAACTATTGGAAAAAGTGAATAGCACCATAGTAGTGAGAAAATATGACAACACTTTTCAAAAGTATGAGACAAGTTTTGATGTAGAAAAGAATAACAAAGAACAGCCAAAGAATCCTACAAAAAATAATTTGAGCCACTAGTAGCAAAAAAATAGAAAACCAAAAGGATCTTTCACATCTAGAAGACCATTTTCTCCTATGCATGGAGGAAGTAGTTTTCAAAGGAGAAGTCAAAACTCCTTTGTCCCCTTGATGGATGAGATTAAGTGATTCATCTATCATGATTTTGTTCATGTGGAAACTAATTATAGGAGAAGAATGCACTCATCCATGCATTAGCATGATCAGCCAAAAGGAGAACCTCATTCAGGTATAAAAATTCTTTCAATGGTCATTGTTTTTCTTGTCACATGTTTGGGCATAAAGCCATTGATTGCAGATCTAGCATAAAAAGATGGAGGTCAAGAATGAGAAGAAAAAGATCAGATCCTTTGGCTAGTGATATGAATGTGGAATATTATTTTTTTATGCTAAGATCCTCATCAAAATACAAAAATGTGCTTGAGCTTTGTACTCCAAAATAGCAAGTAAAAACATGAGTTTTTATGTGTGTCTTCTTAAGTTAATTTCATGAAAAACATTAAACATGAAACCAAAACACTTAATGGAAGCATGCATCAATCAATGATACACAAAACATTGTTAAAGGAGTACGCCCCTCCTGGGCTACATCTCCTTGGATCAGCTCTAATGGCATGACCTCTCCTCATTATGCTCAATGTTTAGAAAAACAAGAGTACGTAAAGTGTTGAAATGGAATGGCTAGTTTCTCCTTCAAAGAAACAACGTCTACAAGACTTATCACTCCATACACATGTTAACCTATAGTCAAACATGTAAAATTTTAGTAAACATAGGCATCTTACACTAAGACCCCATACTCCAACATCAAAGAGCATCAACATTACAACAATCCACTTGAAGTACATAAACAAGTCTCTTCTCCAAAACACATATAGAGAAAAGAGGAATAAAATCTATAGTACTGATGTAATGGTTGTTGCAGAAAGCACATCAAGGTTGGAAAACCCTTGCAAGGTCATCTTCATCTTCAAACTCCTCCATAAATTGAATCAACACTCTGGTTGAGAAAGGCACCCATAGAATTCATCCTGCAAAAATCCTATCTAGAAGTGCTCTTTTGATTCTGAAGCCTTCTCCAATGAGTCTAGAATGTCGAAAAATGGCTACTTAGCATCTTTTTGTACCCATTTTGATAAAAAATTGGAGAATTTATGACCTCTCCTAGTTTTTCCACTATTCGCTCTACAATTTCCACAAAATGAAGCATCATCCTATAACTGAGCGACATTTTTTCCAAAAATCAGACAAATTTGTAGGATAGTTAATTTTTTTATCGAGGCCTAAAAACCAAAAGATTGGTCATATGGGGGGGGGGGTCATTTGCCTAGGGGCTAGCCCCCGGTGCTGGCCCCCTCCCTCTGGCGATCCTTCATTACATGCAAGTGTTTTGTGCAGGAGAATTCACATGCGGAGCCATTGGCATTTCGTGGTTATGATTATTGGTGGAAGTGACCATTAGTAGTTACAATAACTATTTGATGTTGGCAGATGGTGTTCACATGGAGGGCGGTTAAGTCCGTCGACCCCCCAACCATTAGAGCACTCATCGTTGAATAAAACCCATAACCATACCAGGTTAATAAACAACATGCAGGCATATAGGTAAGTCATTAGCTTGTGTTGTGGTAGGTCGCAAGGTCGAACCCAACCTCCACCCTGTCCACCATATAAAATTTTAAAGTGCATTAGGAGGACACGTGACAACCTCAAGCTTAGCCACGCATCAGCTCCTCATTGGCCCAAACAAAAACACATGGACCAATAGGATGATGCCAATGAAATAGAGTATTCTAGGAATATTCCCCTTACCACCTAGGTGGGATGGATTCCTAGTCAGCATCCTTGTCAACCATCTGCAAATTTTTTTACCTGTTTGAAAAAGTGAACAAATCACGTTTCTGGGAGCATACGGTGTATGTTTCGAAGGAAATAAGTTACGTAGAATTAGGGATGATGAGATATATGTTGTCATTCAAGTTCCAAACCATTCTGATGACTTGAATTTTTGGTAAATTTTTATCTCTTGATCAACTACATATCTTGGTCACATAGAGTATTATGTGTGCCATAAATATCAGCACATGGAAAAGGATTATAAGATGCGTAGATCCTTGAGGCCATTTGTTTAAAAGAAGTAGTCAAGGGAGAATGTGCAACCAAGGAACACATGGAAGAAGGAAATGTTTCTTGGAAGATGTGGCATTCCATTTTGTTCTTGTGATGTTGAAGATGTGTGGTATATAGATAATGGATGCTTACACCATATGTCAGGTGATAGGAGAAAATTTCATTTTCTGAATAAAACCAATCATGGTCAATTTTATTTGAAGGTAGTGAAACTGCTAGAGTGTTGGGAACTGGAAAACACAATATTAGTGAGAAGAGGACAAATGCAGAAGGTATTTGGCTCATTGAAGGCCTAACACATAATATTTGGAGTGTGATCCAAATGGTTGATGGAGGAAAGGAGGTACTATTCAACTCCAAAGGTTGCATCATCTGGAAAGAAAGATCAAAGAGAGTGATTTCTAGAGGATTCAAGACCCCAGATAATGTGTATGTGTTGAAGGGAAGAGAGAAGAGTAATAAGAGACCAAGAGAGTATTATTCCTCATTAGATTCAGAGTAAATGAGATTAGTCCCTACTGTAGTCCATTCTTGCATGTTGAATTCACTTAACTGCAATAGTATGCATGAGACTAGCATGGTCTCAGGGGGAGTACTGGTAGTTTGATTCATTTCCTTGATGCACTTTCATATCAGCTAGACCCTTCATATGAAGTATATCATGCTCAGAGGGAGCTATTTTTTTCAAGGATTAATTCCTTATGTTTATTTCTTTTCACTCATTATTTTTGCAGCTAATGTATTTATCATATATGAGTGGAAAATACATGTATATTAGCCTTGTTGCAACATTCATTGATTATCTTTTAGCTATTCTGTTATTGATGGTTTTTGGAGAAGATACATGTTGAGTTCTTTTGTTATTATTGGAGGTATGAAAACTTTATGGTAGGTGTGATGGAGGATCACACACTCAGGGGGAGCATATGTGCTTCCTAATGGATTTGCAAAATGTTGACATTGTTTTATGCAGGATGATTTTTATTGTTGTTGTTACATTTTGCAAGTTGAATCCTCTAGGGTTTATGAACCTCATTGATTATGTTTTTACTGCTAGATGAATCATGCTTGTTGCTGATATATTTTAGATAGCTGATTTATATGTTGCAATTGCATGGAGAGAGAGAGCATGATGTTTCTTATGATGTTGAATATTCACATGGTTGAATCATGTTGATTCATACAGCCGCTTATATATGAAGAGATTATTTCTTCTCATGATGTGGATTTGATGACCCTATGTTGCTGCTACACATTGAGATATTATGTTATTCCTCATGGAGGTCTTATGTCTTGATGTGCACCTCATGTATTGCATTTTTATTGTTGTTTCCATATGGAGCATAAGTTGATGCTCATTGATGCAATGTACTCATATTATTTTATCTCTTGGGAATGTATAGAAGAAAGCACCATTGTGTGCAAATGTAAAATCCATGTACTATCATTATGTCATTTTATGGGTGTATTTCTCATGGAGAGACCCATGATATCTAGCATGACTTATTTTATACTATGTATGGGTCAATGGAAGTCCACTTCATGATTCATTTTGTATATAATTTATGTAGCCCCACTATATTGGTTTCACAATGTAAAATTGGGTCCATAGAGTCATGGTTGGTGATAGATGTAGAAGAGTCATATGTTAGTCCTATGTATTTGTCACGACCATGTACTTACTCTATGAAGAATTATATTTAATTGTTCTTCATTGTATATCATGTCCCAAATTTGTTGGAGTCATGGATCATGGGTAGTAGTCTCTTGTATTTGGCAAGGAGGACTATTGCAGTAGGAAGATGTGTTGCTACAATAACAGACATTGTGTGATTGCATTCCAATTACATGCTTATGGGTAGCATGTTCGTATTCAAAGATTGAAGAGTTGTAGACAACTGGTTTCCTTTTTCCTCATGATTATTTCTCATAAGCTACTTCTTGGTTTTCATTTGCATGGTGTTGAGTCTGATAGGGGGAGTGATTCTCTCATCTGGCACATTATTGTGCATTGTATTCAGTGTCAGTATGGCCCTTTAACATTGATGTCAAAGGGGGATAGATTTTGGATTACATCTTCAACCTCACATGTTGCATTGAGGTTGATCTCAATGCCAAAGGGGGTGTTTGTTATCATTGATGTCAATATGGTCATGATGTTGTTGGTGATATGCATGTGTGATGAGTGCCTGGCGATGGATGATTGGGTTGATGGTCTTGTTAGTTGGAATTAATGTCAACATACTTATGACTAGACCTAGTGGAGGCGATTTGGAGATGGATTCCATATGTGATGATTAGAATCAGGTGTGATTGGAGATGTTGTTGCTGCAAAAGATTGGATTTCTTATCTAGTTGTTGCATATGTGTTATAGCACAATTTACCACTCTTGGTAGATTTGATGCTCTGGTTATGGCCTAGGGCAACCCTTCCTTTCCAAACTTGGTCCAAAATCTAAAAAATAATGTTTTATTTATTATACTCTACTTTACCCGGTGTTAAAAGCGCGTACACACGGGTTAGCATATACCCAACCCACGTATATGTGTTAAAACACTTAAAAATAATAAATCTCCTTAATTTCAGGCAGAGTTTACGGGTTTGACCTATTACTCACCTACTATAGCTCGTGGTCCAATTGTTTCCCAACTGAAAAAAAGAAAAAAAAAATAATAATAATAATAATAATAATAATTAAAATAAAAAAAATTGGAGAAGTATAAATAAACCTCCATGGGAAGGCCTAAAGGGAGAAGATATGAGATATTGATATTATAGTTGATTGATCCCTGATCAAGTCTGAAGAAATCCCTGTGCGTCCTGCACTCCCAACACTTTAGGAAACTCTTGTTGCCTCTTTTGAGATATCCTTCATCCCTCTTGTGATATCCTTGTGTATGTTGATGGAGGAAGATTGTTGAGGCCAAGATGGGATGGATCGGGAGGAAAGTTCCGCTTGGAGCTGGAGGAAGACTTAGGTTGTAGTTTTCCACCTTTGATTTAGCTTACATCAATAAATAAATGTTGTTATGTTCCTAATATTTATCGTGTTTATCCATTGATACATGTTAGGATTTGTTCATAAATCTTATATCAATGTGTAATCGTTCATTCTCTTATATGATCTAACATATTTATCATGAATATGTTTTCTATTACTATTTTTTTATATGCTTTTCTTGAATAATTTACAGGTTTCAAAGGCATCGGAAGAAGCATAGGGTTTGAAACCTATGGAATCTACCTAAACATAGGACCTCCAAGTAAGGTCACTTCTTCCCAGTTCAGTAGTATAAGAATTAAAATTGTTTGCCTGTGCATTTCTTGCTATTGTTTTCCCTCCGCTCTGTTGGTGTTTTCACCCAAAGATGCTAAGATGTTCCCACCCACAACAGAATTAGGGACTCCTTTGGGGAAAACATTCTTGTTTTTCCTAGTTTGGGTTGTTTGTTCTCAATCAAGGTTTGTTTTCTAGATTGCATTGTTTTACAGTGTCATTTGACTTATTAGCTACCCAGGCATCAAGTTTGATCTTCTGGATCAAGCCTTGATTTTTGTTTTTCTTGATTGAGTCTTTTATACACACTTTTCTTGGGGTACAATCATGTATAAATGCGAGTTTCCTCAAATAAACTCACATATATGCAAGTTTCCCATGTTTGAAACACTTGTGCATGCCTCTGTGTCTTTAAATAGTCACATATACATAATTTTGAATAGTTTTTTCAAAATATTTTGCTCAGTTAGGTCTGTCGCCTGTTGAATTCTGCTATTTTTTTGTCATCCACTGTTTGTAGAACTTTGTTCTCTTGCAAGTTTTCATTTTCAAATATCCTTCTCAATGAAAATCCTAGTTAGCCTAGGATTTCTTTTTTAGTAAGGTTTTGTTTTTGGTCTTGGGTTCAAGGCTTCTGTCTGAAGTTTTTGGATGTTCTCATTTTTCAAAATAGGAAATTGGTTTTGATTTCATTTATAACCTAGATTTCAAATTACTTTGCTTTCCTTTCCTTTTTAGTTGGCCTTGTTGCTTTTTGTACTTTTTGAGGATCTCTTTGGAAATCTTGAGAGTTTTTGTTTCTCGACATTTTGTCAGTTTTCTGAAGTCTTTTACTATTGTTTGGATTAGTTTGTGCCAATTTGTAGTCCTTCTTGTTTCAAGTTTCATTTATCAATGAGTTTTATAACTTGCGATATATAAGTAGTCATTGTGCTTGTTTCCTGATCTTTGGAATTTAGTAGTTATTTTTTGTGACCTCAAAAGTTTCTTTAGTTTCCTCAAAAGAAAAAGACAAAAACATAGTTTTTTCCTTTATTTTTCTTTCCAAGCTTTTGGTCCTTTGGTTTCTTTTGGTTTTGTTTTTGACAATTGTGATCATTTTGTCAATTTGTTTTGCTTGGTTTTGAGGGAAATTTGTTTTTAAATTTTGTGCCCTCTTCATTGTCAAGTTGGCTTATTAACCTTATAAAAAAACACTTTCACTTATATTGTGAGTATTCATAGGATATTGCATCGTCATTTAAATTTGCATTAGGATAGTTTGCATCATAAGAATTCTTAGTCTTTTTAGATTTTGAGTGTGTGTGAAGTGTTTATGAAAATAAAAGAAAATTATTTATCTTATATAAGTTTTCGTAGAACCAACTAGAAATCCCTCTTCATCAAAAGAAAATAACTACATGCATATAGTTAAGTTTCTATTGGTTTCTCTTGCATCGAAAAAATCATTAGTTTCACTCTTGTTATACCCTTGACTTAAAGAACAACCCTATAAAATCAAGTGATCTAATAAAAAGAACTATAACTTTTTATTTTGTCATTAACAAACACCAACAAGTTTAAGTTCTTTAGGGCCTTAGAATAGGTGAGTGGAGAGTTCACTCTCCCAGGACGCTCAAACCATCAAACATAGAAGTTGAATAACAAGTGAAATTCAGTGTCATCAAAAAGACTGGGAAAGCTTCGTGATTGGGAGTCAAGCATGAGGGAGAGTGAAGATGAGCAAAGAGAGATACCCCCTCTCCTACTTGTTGGATCCCACTCCGAGAATGTTCCGCCTAGATTTTGATATGAATTGGTGCCCATAGTTTCTATTCCTAGGGACCACATAGGTGGATATGGAGGGAAATCCCATGGCACCTGAGGCAGACATTGCATCACATTCATTAGTACCTCTAGAGGGTACCCTTGCAAAGCTTGGGTGCTTGCACCGACAAAGGCTTTTACCTAGAGGTCACTGTAACTGTTTCTCTTACCTTAGCTGGTAGGTCTGGGTTTTTATTATCCCAAAATATCTACAAAAGTTCCCTTACTTCACATTCTTGTATTTTGGTGTCCGGTCCTCATCACCTGGAGCAAAAATACTTGGAAGTTCCTTGATTGGTTGCATCTTTAGGGAATTTATAGTCGAGTGCTCTTTGCTCTTTGTATTTAGTTGGCTTTAGGTGGATTTTCCTTGTCAGTTTTGGACTTTAGATTCTGATTGACTGACCTACCACTCTGTTGATCTTGGAAGGTTTTTGATCTTTCTTTTGAAAGTTGTGGATTTTCCTCCTTAAGGGCAAAGGTTTTGATTGTGCATCTCTTTTCCTTGGAAATTCATTTGTACATTCCAATAAGGGAAGGATCTGCGAATAAGTTTGGTATGGCCAATATTCCTATGGAGACCAACCAAGGTACCCTTGCAAAAAGGGATCCTTGTGCTTTTCCTTTCTTTGGAAACATTGGTACCCCCTTGATGGCCACTTTGAATATTCCTGGATTGAATGTTGGACTATCAGTTTGGCTTTGGTCCACTCCAATTTTCCATATTCTTGAAGCTTCTGAGACGAATTCTTTATTTCAAGGGCATCAAATGGGTGTTAATTGTAAATCTTCTTTAAAAGAGAAAGTTACGATTCCTCTTTATCCTCCCTCTTGTAATAAGAGATCTAAAAAGAAGAGAAAGAGGAATACAAAGAAGAAGAGTAGTTCTATCCAAGAATCATCATCTACCTTTGCTAGTCATGTTGGAGATGAACCTTCAGCCAATGCAAGTCATGCTGGGGGCATAAGTCTAGTCACTACAAGTCATACTAACAATGAATCATCATCAACTTCTGCTAGTCATGTTGGATATGAGCCTTCAGCCGCTGCAAGTCATGCTGGGGGCATAAGTCTAGTCACTGCAAGTCATACAAGCAATGGATAATCATCAACCTCTACTAGTCATGTTGAATATGAGGTTTCAGCCAATGCAAGTCATGTTGCAGACATAAGTCTAGTCACTGCAAGTCATACTAGCAATGGGTCACCTACCTTTGTGAGTCATATTTGTATCAACTCACCTTATTTTGTGAGTAGGGTTTGTTAAAAAACATTTTGTAAGTGTCCCTATAATCCCTATTCCTTCATCTTGGAGGACCTCTACAGTGAACCTCAGATGCTTTCCCTTCATGAATAAACTCCCATTATGTCCCTCTTCATGAGCAGATCATTTCCCTTCTGCATCATTTCCCCTAAAACTTATGTTTTTCCTAGTTTACAAGACCGGCGCTAATGACCTTTGTCTTTCCCATGCTTATGTGTAGATATTAGCACTATTCTCCACATCGAACGGTGAGACTGAGCTATGTTCCAGTCGTGTTGGTCCTATTATGGGAAGGTTTTTAAGTTAGAGTTGAAGGTTCCATCTCTAGAAGCTCCATAACGAAAGTCTGGTAAATGGCCGGATGGGGTCGAGGATGACAATTTGGGCTCCTTTCCCCTATAATGAAGGAACTACCTCAAGGGATAGGTCCTTCTCCCATGAGAAGAGGATCCATCTCCCATCCATCTTTCCTATATAAACCTTCATTTTTCCCAAGCACAAGCTAGTTAGAGTGTTGGTTGAGTGTGAGTATACTATTTTGATTAGACAAACAAACTATTACTAGTTGTAGCGATCTAGTTATGTGAGGGAGAAGCGTGTTTGGTTTGGAGTGAATCCTAAAGGGAAGAGCCTTAAAACTATTATTTATTGAGACCATCATGGAATTCTAGCATAAGTGTGTGGGAACCTAGTCTTGTCACAAGAAGACTGCGACGTCAAGATGAATGGTTGTAATCTCTCTTTGATATTAATATATGAAACTATCGATTGATTTCCTACATGTTTTGTAATATGACATACTCATGGCTTAATGTTTCTTGACTTGTTAAGTAAGTTGAATTACAATTTATCTATTATTATGTTTGTGTGTTGTTGTTGCTTACTTGTTTCAGAAGCTTGAAGAAGGAAGCAAGAGGTTGCTGGAGCAAGAAAGCAAAGACATCATCAAGCAGGATAAACAACCAAGAGGTAGGTCCTCTTGATTGATTCTAACCTAAGGAAATGTTCCATAAAATGTATCTGTTGTGGCTAGACCCATTATCAGGCTAGAGGAATTCATTTGTGTCAGCACTATAATTTTACTTCACCACAAATTGGCAACTCCGCTGGGGGGATCCAATCTATTTGTTTTGGATTTAATGATTTTGTGAGAAATTTGCTAGTTTCACGTTCTCCCTTTGGTTCTATTTCTTTTCTCCTGCTTACTAGCCTAAGTCTAAAATTCATAGTAGCAGATCTGGTCCCTGTTTTAATTTTTTTTTTTTCCTTAGTTCCCTTAGACAATGTGTTTAATCGGCTGTCAGTTGCACTAACTAGCGTGGATTGCAGAGGAACAGTCGCACCAACTAGCCTCTGGCACTTGTTGTTATTTAGGCAGTCGCGTCAACCCCTGTAAGTGAAGATTAGGGCTAGACCCCAATCTTGGCCAGTGTATTCCGCTCTTATTTTTTTGACCTCGTAAGCCTTTTTTACTATTTTCTCCTTGATTAGGAAGCTACTTTTCATTTGGTTTTGCTTGCTCGTTGGCTTGTCATCTTGTTGTTTGATTGTTTCAGTCATTGAGTGGCTAGTAACACTAGGGCATCTAGCTAGTCGCCCATTCAGCAACTTGTAGACACATTAAGTATGGTTGTAGGTGTGTTCTCTCCTTGCATTTGTTTTCAGTCCCCTTTACAACTTTGACCTATTTTTTCACAAGTTTGAAAAGTTTTCATTTACTAGTTTGAATGTCCTTTTTTCAACATAGATTACATTGTCAGTCTTGTGTTTGGTAAAGTCGGTGTTTCATTGATCTGAATGAACTTCTCTTTTCATATTTTCATCTGCTTGAAGAGCTCATAGCCTTGAAAACTTTTTCATTGAAAGATTGTATGTGAAAAGTTTGTTTCGTTGTTTCATGAGAAAGTATGAGATTCTAGCTTGTTGCATCATTATGATTTTCATCTCTTAGAAACTAGAACTCCACCAGTATTTGAAAAGGGAAGAGAAATTTTTTATTTTTGAAAGGACTGATAGATAATTGCTTGTCAGGAAATTAGGAATTAGGAATTGGAATGAATTTTTCATTAGTTTATTTTTTGAAAAAGTGAAGTAGTGAAAAATCATTTCATTTTTAGTTGCTTGATTATTTGCATTTGCTTGAGTAGTTTCTACCCTATCTAGTGTAGGAATTTCATCTAATTGAAAGCATCTTGTCCCATGTAGTTGGATTTTAGGGTTTTCAAGTAGCATCGCTAAGACTTGAAAACTTAAACTTAACTCAAGATCAACTATAAAATCAATTCAATTAACCTAAGGCGCATTTGACATTAACGATCGTATCTAGAAGGTCTACGCTAGAGACATGTGTCAACATCTGTAAACCTAGTAGCTGTCGTTAGCTTCGACATTAGATAGCACTAGCAATGATTTGTGCTCCCCATATCGTGGAGTATGTTAGCCTCCTGCTGCAGCAAGCTATTCATCTTTCATTATCGACATTTTTACATGCCAAATATGTCATACTATGCATACTGCAATGCTCCATCTTTGCTAAAAAATGCCAAGGAAGGATGCCATGAGAGTGTGCTAGTCTAAGTGCCACTACTGTGTTCAAATTTTGACGAGTTAATCCATTTTTGATGCTAGCGAAGGAACTGCTTGATACCTCTCAGATTCATCATTTTTTCATATCAATTGCCTTGGTAAAGATCTGCTTTACTCAAGGAATGTTCATACTTCCTCTACAATTGGAGAACAACAGAGATTGGGAATGGCAAGACTTTTCTATCACAAGCCTAAGTTTGCAATCCTTGATGAGTGTACTAGTGCAGTGACAACAAAAATGGAAGAACGATTTTGTGCAAAAGTCTGTGCAAGGGGTACATCATGCATCACAATATCTCACAGGCCTGCCCTTGTGGCATTTCATGACACTATTCTATCGCTAGATGGTGAGGGGGGTTGGAGTGTACATTACAAGAGGGAACCTGTATCACAATATTGTGCAAGAAGGGAAGATGAATCATATAGTCAAAGAACAAGAACAAAACGTAAAAATGATGCAATGACAGTTCAACGAGTGTTTGCCTCTACTAGTGGGGAAACTGCATTCAGTGATTCCAAATCAGTTGAATCACATGTGGGCGAGATTATATCAAAGTCTCCACCAAAAGAACTTGGTGAACCTGTTCCTAATATTCCACTTTTGAAGGCCAATCCTCGGAAAATGCCAACGAGAGTAGCTGCACTCCTAAGAATATTGGTTCCGACATTATATAATAGACAAGGTGCATAATTCTTTGCAGTATCTTTGCTTGTGATATCACGAAATTGGATTTCTGATCGTATAGCTTCCCTCAATGGCACAAGTGTAAAATATGTTCTGGAGTAGGACAAGGCATCTTTTATTCGACTAGTTGGAATTAGTGTATTACAAAGTGCAACCTCCTCTGTTGTTGCACCCTCCCTCAGATATTTAACATCAAAGCTGGCTCTAGGATGGAGAAAATGCTTAACAAACCATATTTCAAATAATTATTCTAGAAAAAATGCATTTTACAAGCTATTCAATCTATCAGAGAAAGGTATAGATGCAGATCAGCAAATCACCCAAGACGTGGAAAAATTAAGTGATGATTTGTCTGGGCTTGTTACAGGAATGGTGAAGCCATTGGTAGACATTCTACGGTCCACCTGGTGTATGAAGGTGCTAAAAAGGTGAAGGAGAGCTTAAGGTTTTGTATGTGACACCAGAGAAGATATCAAAGAGCAAGCGATTTATGTCCAAACTTGAAAAATTCAACCCCTTAGGCCACCTTTCTTTGATAGCAGTTGATGAGGCACATTGCTGTAGCCAATGAGGACATGATTTTCACCCTGATTATAAAAAGCTTAGTATTTTGAAGACTCAATTTCCAAAGGTGCCAATGATTGCATTAACGGCTACTCCCACTCAACGGGTTCAGACAGATTTGAAAGAGATGTTGCAATTTTCCAGGTGTGTTACATTTGTGAGTAGTGTGAACGGGCCGAACCTTTTTTATGAGGTCCGTGAGAAGTCTTCAAATGCCATGGCAGTCATCGATGATATAGAAAATTTTATACGTGGATATTACCAAAACAAGGAGTCTGGAAATTGTTTACTGCTTTACACAAAAAGAATGTGAACAGGTTGCTAAGGAATTGCAGCAGCGTGGTATATCGGTAGAACATTATCATGCGGATGTGGATGTTAAGGCTCGTGAAAGTGTTCATATTCGTTGGAGTACAAACAAGTTAAAAGTTATAGTAGGCACGATTGCATTTGGCATGGGTATTAACAAGCCAAATGTTAGATTTGTCATTTACCACAGTCTTAGCGAATCATTGAAAACAGAGTATCAGCGAACCAACAAAGTGTATCAGTTATGAATAACAACAGGGGACATTAAACGCAAAGCAGAAAGGTATAGATGCACAAACTAATGGTTCGGTGGCTTTCACGTTTCTTTAATTACTTGGATCATTGCTTCATTGCAAGGCGTTCTCTTCCTGCACTAAATGAAGTTGGCCTCATGTGCTTCCGTGATCTGGTTTACCAAGAAATTAAGAATAATGTAAGGGATGTTGTGATTACTCTGATTGATAGGAGATAAAGCAAGGGCGATTTGACAGTTTGAAGTGCTTCGGAGGGAAGAGAAAGCCCGATTTGACAGTGAAAGGGTATCAACGAACCAACAAAGTGTATCAGTTATGAATCTCAGCAGGGGACTTTAAATGCAAAGCAGATGGCAATAAAGGGATCGCTCAAAGTCAATGAAGTAGCTCAGAGCCATCAAAGCTCACCAAGTCATTATTAAACATATTAAAGCCACTTGAGGCAGCGAAACCGCCTAAACGGTGTTGATAAAAGGATGTGAAGGCCATATTTTGCAGAAACATTGCATAAAGCCACATATGGGCAGTGCTTTAGTATTCAAGGCGTAGTTATGGCCAAATAGCCTGCGCATCACAAGAGAGGACCCATACTTAACTCAATTTTGATGTTGTTACCTCCAGCGCAGCGTAAATGGATATTTTGTGCATTTATTCCAGTACAAATTAGGTTAGAAGAAGTTACTCCATCAGATCTATCTGAGATATGTTTGTTATAGATATTTTTCCTATTTAAACGACCCTGTTCGTTGTTCAAAGGGTTGGTTGGTTGGTTAATGCACCCCAAGAGAGACTAGCTCTGTATCTGATATGTTTTACTTAATCAAAGATTGATGAAAGCTTGGAGAATGGACTGTTTGATGTATTGTTAATGTCTCTGGAGAGTGAATGAGGGAAACCTTGCGCTACTTTCTAAATCAATAAGTGTACCTTACCTCTGTTATTTCAATTTCACA
>APFE030142564.1:0-13336 GCA_000404065.3 Pinus taeda
TTGGCCTCCGATCGAATGATTCTACGGGTGTTTGACACCGGCTCATTGATTCACACGCCGTGGATTGTACCTATAGTACCTTGAGGACCATTGTCATTATTGGTGGTACTTCTCGCGTCTGTTAACAGTTTTCATCATTGACTGGTAATCAGACGATGTTCTCGCATGTTCGACTTCGACTCCCATATTCGCATGCTTGAACTTGTACTTTTGTTCAGGTCGAGTTGGAGCGCAAGACCCCGGATTTTGTATATTGAAATCTGGGCTACATTTTGTGGATTATTGTAATCACTACATGACTCATTCATTGGATGGCTACAACCATGCCTCAGTCCATTCATTGATCCTCGTCGGATGGCTGCGTCCATACCTGGGATCCAGTTTTTATGTACTCTGTTATGGATGGCTGCGCCCAGGCCATGTACATCATGTATTTGAGCTATCAGTTGTACTACGTGCAGGTTCTTCTTGGTGGTGTTCCAGTTCGGCCAGTTCCGTAAAGCATTTCATCCCTCCCACTCTCTCGGGCTTCATGCTTTAGGGGGCATCTGTTACACAGTAATTTGTCACTGTCTCCCTGTCAGTCTTCCTACTGTGTCATGAGACAAAATTCATTATGCTCATGCTGTCTAATGTGTCCAAATGACCCACTTTGCCAAAGTTTCCTCTATCATCGCGACTGTTGTAAAAATAAACGCGCTGATGAGCGCTCCTTAACGGACTCAATGCGCTGCCAGCGCAGAAGCACACGCCTTTCCCGCGCTGGTCGAATTTCATGTGACAGCGTTGTGTTCTTTATATCTGATCACGCTGATACGACTTTCCTTGTTATTCAGCAGCGATGACAGCACTCCAGAGCAGTTATGTACCCGCGATGATCCAGTTTGGGCGAATTTGTTCTAACAGCCGGCCTTCCAGATGACTCTAGACCTGGTTGTTGGCCTTGTAAATGTCGCCCTCCCTTCTCTGGCATGTTTATTTCGTCATTTGAGCCACCTTCCTTGGAAATAAGCTCATCCTCACACCATTCATGGAGACTCCTTCTCCTATTTAAGCCTCCACCATTGCCATGAGCTGCTAGTTTGGAATTGATTAAGTTTAGAGCATTGCTGATAGTGTGTAAGCTTGATAGGCAGCTGGTGTGATAAGTGTGGGATTGCTATAGTGCTTAAGGAAGGTTGTGAAGTGTTTCCATCTTGTGTAAACTTGTGTGAGAGAGAGAGAGTTATCTTGGGATATCTACTTTCGAGGGTGAATGCTTGAAGGACTTGCTGGCTGGACCCAACCAAAGGAGGATTTGACGTCAGAACTTGGTTGTATTCTCTTTTGTTTTATTAATAAGATAAACAACTATCATTATGGTTCCACTCATGTGATTATGATGTTTGAGTAGTATATTTTCTGATCGGTACATAGTTGCATTTCCTGGATTTTATGCTTGTATTTGTTTTGTCCTTTGCTTGTGCAGGTGTATGTTCACGGAGATCGTGAGGATTTCGACCAGCTGAAGCGAAAGAACGGAAGTGACAACCCTTCTACGAATATAAGCGTTGGATTTGAGGTAGGCTCTCATCTTGGCCTTTATTTTGCAATTAGGAACCTGCGTGTTAGCGTTGCTTGATTGTTGCTAGACCTCAGTTAGGCTAGAGGGATTGCCTTTGTCTGCAGAGGGGATTTACCTACTCAACAAAGGGACTCCAGAAATTCACATCTCCACCCTTTGGTCAACAAGGGATTCCAGAGATTCACATCTCCACCCTTTGGCCAGCAAGGGGCTCCAGAGATATACACCTACACCCTTTGGTCAATAAGGGGCTCCATAGATACATCTCCGCCCTTACTTCTCTCATGGGTTCCATAGATTTTCCTCCACCCTGATGTTGGTTAGAAACTCCACCCAATGTTGGGAATCCATAGTTTTCTAATTATGAGAATTCAATAAGGATACTAATCTAAGGAAGCCTGTGGTTCCAAACCTTTATCAAATGAGGGATTCCAGAGACGAATGATCTCCACCCTCAATCAACTTGAACTTGGCCATTTTTATTTATAGTAATAGGGAATTAAATTCATGTTTCAAGGTTGAACCATGATTAAGCCAACTCATTATTACTGTGTTTTCTCATTTCTGAGTAGTGGATGCTTATTAGTATTATCCAGGTGTATATACACCGTCCACAGAGGCTTTTCCCTCTAAGAGGTAAGGTTATTTAGGTGACCATATTAGCCAATCTCAAGTTTGAATAGCCTCTTAGGTAGTGATACAACGAAGAGGTAGGTTTAGTTCTTCTAAGCGCCTCTTGGTTAACTTGGTTTTAATTAATTCAATTTGCTATCTAGATGTTGTAATATTCCACTAAATAGCCCTAGCATTCAGGCACCAAATGTGAAACAATAAGAACCTAACCTACTTGTTGTTACTAACCTTTGATATTGCAGATCCTTCTGCAGTCCTCGTGAGGCCAACCTCGTAACCTCCAACTCATGCCTCTTCCTTTGCAACTGATTTCCTAAGTCATGCTACTCAGATGTTGAGCCCAATCCTTCCTTACTAACTTCCTCCTCTTGATCCCTCTCCTTCCTATCTTTTCTACTGCTCGCTGATTATCCCAGTTAGTTAGGTCCTGGCCCTACTAGACCAATCCTTGATGTTCCTCTATCCTCCTAGATTTGTCATTTCCATTTTCCATCATCTCAGGCTCCCTAGTAGAAAATATCTCATTTACCATGTGAATGGATACTTGTGACCTCCTTCGCCCTCCATCATTCATCCTTTCTTGACATGTTTTTGCACCTTCTTTCCTCAAAAATGGCCCCCCTCCTCATCCTTTCCATACCTCTGGTTGCCATAAATCTTTTGGATTGTGGTTCCATGTTTGTCCCCATAATTCCCATTTTTGAGGGATCTCCATGGAATCGGGAGTTAAGTTATGAGATAACTGCCTTTCATTGTTGATTATGTAGATAATCCATTTAATGGCATCTTACCCCATAAATTGTCCTAAAAGCAAGTGGAGTCAAAACTAGACATAAAACCCCTTTTGTCAAATGTCGAACCCAAGGTATGTTTATCTTCCATTGATTAAGATACACATATTGAAATCTCAACATAGTTACCAATCAAATGAGTATTGAACAAAGTTCTGACTTTTTAAAGGTAGCAAAAACTCATCTGATTTTGAAAAATGTTGATTCAGAATACCCCTTTTTTTAGCGTATTTTTGAGACTTTAAATTTTCTTATGTATTAAGTATGCACATTGTTTTCAAAATGTTAGTGATTTTCATGCCAATTTGAAAAGGGGTTGATGCAACATCAACCCCTTATTTTCAGCTTAGTTTTGGCACTTTAAATTTTTCGATATATTAAGTATGGATATTTTTTTAAAATGTTGGTGATTTTCATGCAGACTTTGAAAAACATGAAAAAAAATTAAGGGATATTTTAGACACTTTAAATTGTCTTATGTCCTAAGTATGCACAATTCTTTTTAAATGTTGATTATTTAACAATTTCTCAAATTGCCTTATTCCTCTTGTTGTTTCTCGTCCTAAGATGTTTGTTTTTAAGATTTTTCCAAAATTTGGTTTTTGTTTTTCTTTGCACTATTTTTTTATAATAATTTTTTTAATTGTTTTTGTGAAGCTTAAAAATAATAATAAAATTAGTATTTTGAGGTTAAGATGATTTATATAAACTTTATATTGTTAATTAATACTTCAATACACATAAAATTATTGTTGCTAAAAAATAATAATTTTAAACACTCTACAAAAAATGCACATTTTTCATATAGATATAATTAAAGAAATATGTATTTCGGGACCTTTTCACTAAAAATGTCATGTTACATAAAATACTTTCATGAACAAATTGAATAAAAAAAAGTTGGGAAAATAGCAAATTTTATGAAATGTATATCAAAAAATAATGACATGTGATTTTTTTTTCAAAAAAGAAATGACTCACATAAATTTTTAATTAAAAAAAAAAAATTAAAACATGCAAATAAAAAAAAAATGAAATAAATTGAAATAAAACATTTAAAAAAAATTAAAATATCAATAAATAAATAAATAAAACAATGTGAAAAGATATTGAGTTTTTTTTAAGATTAGAAAAAAAAATCAATACGATCCTCGGCCAGCCACCCGAGGGGCCATGGGCGAGAGTAGGGGCTGGGTGATTATCGCGAGCGAGGGTGGGTGAGACGCGTGCATCCTCCCTTGCCCTTGCCTGCGACCCCTCGGGCAGCTAGTGGGGTCGTATTGACTTTTTTATTCTTACTTTTATTTTATTTTTAATATATATATATATATATATATATATATATATATATATATATATATATAATATATATATATATATATATCTTTTTAATTATTTTTAATGTTTATTATTATTATTATTTTCAATTTAGTTGTTTTGGTGTGTGTTCTTCTTAAATATTTTTTTCTTAAATTATGTATTTTTGGAAATATTTTCTTATTTTTCACTTTGTAATATATGATTTTTTTTTGCTTAAATTTTATTCTTTTATAAGTTAATTTTGTTTTTTTGTCTTTTTTGTAAATATATTATTTATACATTTGATTTTCTTTTTCATTTTCATTTTCTACTTTTTATTTTTAATATATTTTTTATTTACCTGTTATTATTATTATTTTTTCGATGTTTTAATTTTTGTTTGTTTTGTAACTTTCATTTTTTAATAATAGATTTATTATTATTATTTTATTTTTTTATGTAGGGTTCGTGTTGATCCTTGACTAACAATTTGACCTCATTATGCATAAATTTGTTAGTTGATTTTAAAGTTTTCGTTATAATAGATCGGGTCCATCCTCACAATGTGTCAATTTCATGGTTGATTTTTAAGTTTTATTGCAATGGGTCAAGTTTGCCTACACTACATGTCAATTTGATGATTTACTTTTAAATTTTTGTTGTAATATGTCAAGTTGTCTTAGGATAAGATTTTAAAATAGCTATACTTTTAGCATTTAAAAAAAATTGCTCTTGGTATAATGACTCTTTCATGTAGGCATTCATTTTTACAATTTTTTTAGGCATATAATTTTTCCATAATGCCATGGTTGAAATATGTTGAAAACCTAAGGATTTATGTATTCATGATCTTTGGTTTTAATTCTCTGGTTGGAAATTTATCAAAATTTTAAGGTTTTGCTGAGTCAAGATATTTTATCTTTAATGCTATGGTTGAAAATAGTTATAAGCATTTTACCTTTAACAACATGCTTGAAAATTGTTGGAGTTTTAAGGTTTTTCAGAGATGTGATATTTTATCTTTATGTCATGCATGAAAATCATTGAAATTTTAAAGTTTTTCAGAGTCATGATATTTTATCTTTAACATCATTGTTAACAAATGTTGAAAATTCTCCAAAAAAAAAGACGTTATTCTAGTATCAACACTTTTTGTTTTGAAAGTATTTTTTGCACAAAAAAAAATGGCTTTTATTGGTTTTTACTGTCATTTTTAAAAAATGTTGATGCAGCATCAACACTTTTCATTTTTCAGGCTATTTTTTCATGTGTTTTTAGGGTTTTTTGGCTAGACTTCTCATTTGTAGGTAATAGTTCTCATTTGATTGGTAACTTTGTTTGTCAAGCTAGCCAAAAGATAATAGCTTTGTTATTAATACTTTGATTGAAAGTCACCAAGATCCAATTTTCACTTAATTTGGAAAGCATTAACTAGGTTAAAGCTAATACTAACCCTTCAATATCACCCCATCAATATTAGAGTTATACCATATTTTTTAACCATGTATCTATAAATATTGCACGCCATAATCATGTGCTTATTTAAAAAAATCATAATGACAGATGAAAGATAATTCTTACTTAATGTGCATAATATTGAAGAAGAGTATATTTATTATTTTCCATATATAGAGGTAACTAAGGAAATGTTTACAATAACCGTACGAGTGCAGGTGACCAAGGCAATCGAGACCATCGATATACCTTGTAAGATGACTAGGGTCATTACAACCTGCCCCCCTTAAGGGGAACACTATCCTTGGTGTTTTATTACCATAAATCACGATCACTATGTGGAAAGCTCCTTCATAAGTTATTAGCCAGAGTTCATTCTAAAATTTTTAAGCATGATACAATATTTCATCACTGCCTTCCAATTTCCATAGATGAAACCAATGTACGGATAAAACATATCCACTCGCACACACTTTTGTCAACTGTTATGTTGCAAGAATTCCACATTATATTCTTTTGATTGTCCTTAATTAACTTTTTTTTTGAACATGCCTGAACGCACTAGTACAAATCTGGCTAAATCTGCCAGTTCTGATGAGTTCAAGATAGACCTAGTCCAAACTAGTTTGAATATCTGGTTCAAATTGTAAACCCTGAAAACTGGTTTGCCACATCTGGTTCCAATCCAATTCAACCAGTTCTTGGAAGAGGTGTGTGTGTGGGTACATGAATGCATACACTCAGTTAGATATATAGATAACTCAACATGTATATATGATGCCAAGATAAACCAGTAAGTTTACAAAACATGGACGCATTAACCATAGTATGAATACAGGTTGGGTTTTCATTACTTTATTCCAAAAGATGTTAAATGTGCTTAGCTATGGAGTTCTCATGGGATTCAATGTATTAACATTGGTATGATCTCACCCCCTTATCTAGCTAGGGGTGGTCACTTGCATTCATGTCTAAATCATCAAGTCTACATTTAGACTCTCATGGCTTGGTCAATAGTGCTCTCTGAATAGGCACACAAAATGTGGGAGAATAAGAGATGCTTTTCATGTATTCAATGCAATCCATAAATATGACACCATCTCATGGAATGTTGTAAGATGTGCATGATATAAGAAAGGTGAATAAGCTTTGATATTGTTCTCCCAATGCAATATTTCAGGGTGTTGAAATCAGAATAGTTTGTAATTGTCATTGTTCTCTACATTTAATGGCCTATCAACTATGAATTAGGGGTTTCATGCTTAGATAAATTTTTTTAGTTTTGACACCATTTTTTTATGGAAAGTTTCCACCTTTATATATGTGAAAATTGGAACATAGATGCAAGCATAGTCTTTCACAAATTACTTGAACAAGACAAAGTTTCATGGATTATTACATGTTATGGACAACATGGATATGGTGTGGATGCTTTACAACACTTTTTCTAAATGCAAAGACTAATCACAGAAGGAGATTAATTTGCATTATCTAGTGGTCTTACACCATGTTCTAGCCTAGAAACTTTGGAACAAGACAACGTCGGTCATGTCTGCATTCATAAAAATGAACCAACTTCACTTAGAGGTCCTATTTGAAGGCACTCTAGTTGATGAACTCCAGAGCCAACACAGTAACCCATTAGTAGAGTCTAATAAAAACACGACATTGTTTCTTCCTCCATGAACAGGTCTAATGAATTTCCCCTCTAACCTAACTATGAAAGAAACTTATTATAAGGGTTGTGTCCTATGTGGTTCTCCCTGTTTTCCAATAGCAGCGTTCACAAGAACATGGTTGACCAAGTGGCCCAACATAACGGCCTATGTTGGTTTCTACAACATGAATTTTAGCCCCCAGCTACAAAATCTAGGATCTCTTCCTAGACACAAAGGGGTTGATTACTAGGGTGACCTGCTAAATATTAATGATCAGTATGAACATAAATTATGGTTATAATATGGATACGAGGCATCTTCAAGAGAAAATCCTCAGCCCCTATCACCCCAACAAATTCTTGACTATGGAATGGATTGGAGCAAAGAAATGTATTATATTGAAGTAATGGATCAATTAGACTTTAAGTATGTTGTAATGAAAGAAGAAATATTTTTTCTTGGATAAAATAAGAGGAAACAAGCCCTTCAAAATGAGGTATTATTCTCTATTCCCTACAGAAGATGCTGACATAACAAAATTTGTGCAATAAGGTAGCCAAAATTGGCACAAGAATGACATTTATTAGAATTGTACTCTGATCTTGGATGTCGCTATTCATCAATTTCATTTTTCGCAAACAAGGTACTCATAGAGTTCTACTCCAACGTGCAAGGAACATTGTTAGCTACAATACATGTGCACAGTCTGGGATGCTTCTTTTGACCTGGAAAATCTAAAGAAACCTTGGTTCCATAGTGGACTGAGTTTATTAACATGTTAGATCAGACTAAGCCTTGTGAGGCTAATAATTGAACGGTATGGGAAGGTTTCAATTTGTAATGCAACTTCCTCCACATTTTATGCAAGTCCATAGGTTTGTGAAGTAGATTTAACGAAGAAACAATCTCAATCCAATAAACTAATGGGAAATAATCAAATGTACATTCAAAGCTTAACATTCCTAAACATCCATACTACATGTTGGATCTATTGTGCCTAAGTGTGCTTAAGGACTTACTCACATGCCTATAAAGAAAATGGTCCATCAACTATTCCAAATACACATAGATAGGACTAGGTACAAAGGCATCCTGTGACAAGGTTTATGATTTGGATAATATATCGTTTATAAGGAAATTAATGGTTTATTTCTTTGATAATAATTTAATCAAGGCTAAAGTATGCCTTCCTTCTAGTTGAGATGTAGGAAATTAGTTTCAGAGATGTTTTCATCAAGAAGGATAAAAATTTTAAGCACATGTTGATACCCCTTCAAATAGTTTAAAGTTATACCTTAGTGGAAGTCCTTAAAAATTTGTTGTATGGATTCATATACATTTCGTAAACAAATATTAAGGGATTTGTGCTCCTTTGTCTATCAAGAGGTCACAATAACAAGTGTAGAACTCTATGTCTATTGACATCATCAGAGACAAGAGTTTGGAAACACATAGGAATAAATATGATGTACATGAAACATTAGATTAAGTGAAAATATGTGAAAAAAAATTGAAGGGTAGTAAAGGGATATATGCATATAGGGGCTTGCAGAAGAATCTATTGGTTCCAATGTTATTCTATTTTACATCATCCAGTTCAATATTACTAGAACATTGTTAGGAATAAAAAATTGCATATAATGGGATTTTCATGATTCAACTCATTGGAGGTAGAGTGTGTTTCAATTTGTCATCGTATAAATTGGATAGTTTCCTATTTATAAATATGAAGCAACTATATATCTTTGCTAATCACATTGGTAATAGACTAGGAAAAGGAAATAAGGCTTTCAAGGGAAGCCAATATTATGATTGAACTTTTACCATGCAAGGAAAGACAAAATTTCAGAAAGACAAGTAATCAAGGCCAGTGAAGCTCAACAATACACCATTTGAACTCATAATCACTCACAAGATGCTACCCCATTAACTATTAGAATTTAGAATAGACATGGTATTAGCATTTTTAGCTTTGGGGTATGTGCAATGTAAATACATTTCTAGATATGAAGAGAAACTTACAACATCTCTAGTTGAAATGTTAATAGAAGGAGGAGTAGCGGCAAGATTGAGGCAACATTCAACCATTTATGCCCATGTAAACTGCACAAAACCATATATGATAGATATATGTTCACTGTACATGCTTCATATTCTCTTTAGAAAGTTATAGGGAACAAAGGAACATGATTAGGTGTCTCCACCTTTTTAAAATTTTCCTTTTTGAGATTGAGTCATGGTATCCCTTTGTTGGAATTTGTTGTACTTGATGGCAACCCACTCATCTTAGATGATAAATTATAGTGCAGCAAAGTTATTCTCTGGTTCCGCAAGTGCACAAATCAAAAGATGCGGTCATCGACAGGTTGCGCAGGAGAATGGTTGAAAAGGTGCGGATATGTTCGCGGGTCTCCCGCACAAAAGGTGCAAACCTAAAATGCACGGACTTTCATGCAAAGAAAACACACGTCTTATGTTTGGTCCATGGTATTTAGTCTGACGTTTTTGATCTTATGGTTTTGGTCCGTGGTTTTGGCATCTAAAATATTGAACCCAGGTTTTGGATCCCTTGTATTGGTTTTCTATGGTTTTGATCCATGGTTTGAGCAAGGGCTTGCCTATATAAAGGAAAGGAGATCCTTTGGCTAGATACAAGTGAAAAGTGAATATCTTAAGATCTGAAATTTTGGGTGATCGATTTGAAAAGCTAGATCTAAATCAAGGTGAAAACCGTAAATTATAAGGCAGATCTATTGATAGGTCGTGATCTCTTTGGCGCATGATCAGATCTGTGGATCTGATAGTTTGTGGCACATTGGAGGACTGATAATTTGGCTCTATACAGAGGTCCGTAGGCGATCCACAGCGCAGGTGCGGAGGTACGCAGTGTAGTAGAAGGCGCAGGTGTGGAGGTACGCAGCGCAGTAGACAGATCAGGTGCGAAGGTACGCAGAGCAGCAGAAAATGCAGGTGCGGAGGTACGCAGCGCAGTAGACGGATCAGGTGCGAAGGTACACAGCGCAGCAGAAAGTGCAGGTGCAGAGGTACGCAGCGTAGTATACTAATTAGGTGCGGAGGTGCACTATCGGGTGGACAGTGCGAGTACGGAGCTGTGCAGTCTAGACAGAGAAGAACTTTGGATGTTCGCAGGTTTCTTTCGGTGAAATTGCAGACCTTTCCTGAAATATATTTTAGCTGTCTTTTATCTGTTTCTACAGAGATTTGGGTTTAAATTGGTGTCTGTTTACTAGTTTTATTTTCTAGTTACTGCATTCTGAGAAGTTATTTGTTTAAAGGAGATTGGGTGATGCACATGTATTTGATGTCTTGGATCTAGTTTGAAAATTTATGAAACATGGTCCCTGGAAGAAAAGAGAAGGTTGTAACCTTCTGTAAATCAGCACCTACATACTAGTATTTCAGCTAGTACAAAATCTAAGGGGGTTGTAACTCCCTTCCAGAAGAAGCTGGAAAACAAGTAGAGGGTTGCAGCTCTTTGCAGGTTGCAGCCTGCGCACTGGTAAAAGACTGCACCAGTACAAAATCATTGTAAGAAGAAGTTTCTCATCGAAAGAAGATAGAGACATATTGCAGCAGGTGGTTTTCACCCACATTGGGTTTCCACCTTACATCCTGTGTTCCTTGGTGTGACTATCTATTTTGTGTTCCTGCTCATTATTCTATGGTTCTCACATACAATTAATGACAAACATCTAATTATAAGTTTGGAAGGTATATGCAAGTTTAAATTGTCAGATCTGAAAATATTTGTATAAATTGATAAGAGTTTGACAATACTGATTCACCCCCCTCTCAGTATTATTTCTAACAATTGGTATCAGACCGAGTCCTTCAGAAGAAGCTTGATTGCTTGAAGGAAGATCTATCACCATGAGCAACTACGAGAGAGAAGCATCGATCAGGCCACCAATTTTTGATGTGACCAACTTCGTCTATTGGAACGTAAGAGTCACAGCCTATCTTCAATATCTTGGTATAGAAGTCAGGGATATCATAGATACAGGGTACACATTTCCATCAGCAACTCCAACAGATCCAGCAGAGAAGAAGAAACATGAAACCAATGCAAAAGTAGTCAATACTCTATTAGGATGTCTATCTCAATCGGAATTCGTTAAGGTTATGCAGTATAAATCCGCTAAGGAAATATGGGACAAGATCGTTCTAAGCTATGAAGGAGATGAACAGGTAAACAAGCAAAACTTCAAACCCTTAGAATTCAGTATGAGAATCTCAGAATGTACAATGATGAAAGTGTGGCTAACTATTTCCTTCGTATAGATGAGATTGTTAATTGTATGAAAAACTTGGGTGAAGAAATAAAAGAGGTTGTTGTGGTTGAAAAGGTTCTAAGATCTTTGTCTCCTAAGTTTGAATCAAAAGTTTCTGCTATAGAAGAAAAGGAGAATCTACAAAAAATTACCATGTCGTAGCTACACAGAATTCTAACTGCTTACGAAATGAGGAAAGGAGGACCATCAGACAGAAGAGAAGCCGCACTTAAAGCTTCAGGCAAAGAAGATTACTATGAGTTAGGGTATATGTTAGAAGAAGAGGAAGAATCAAATTTTGTCAAGAACCTTCAACGGGGTGTTGGAAGATTCAGAGGTAAGTTACCTTTCAAATGCTTTGCTTGTGGAAGAGTCAGTGACTATGCTGCCAAGTGTCCTCATAAAGATAAGCTTGACAAAGGTAAAGAACCTGTTAGATGGAACAAGAAACAAAATGTAAGTAAGAAAAGCTATTACACCCATGAAGACAGTGATGGACTCTCAAATAGTGATGAAGATGAACGAGGTAATAACTATAGACTTTTAATGGCTTTTGAAGATGATGATTTCATGGATGCTATAGATGAAGAAGGTCTTTATGAAGAGATTTCTAAACTCAAAATTTGTTTAGAAGAGAAAAATATGATTATTGATACTCTGCAATTTCAACTGGTTGAAAGGGAAAAACATCATGAAAAGTTAGAATGTGAAATTGTGGGACTTAGAAAAGAGATTGAGAAAACAAAAGCTCTTAATCTTAGATTTGTGAAAGGATCTGAAACACTAGATGAGATTATCAATGTGCAGCGTTCTCCCCTAATCAAGACAGGTCTGGGATATAATGAAGAAACATCTCAAGCACAGAAACCATCTACCTCCAAAGTTATCGTGATGCAGAAAGGTGGAGTGAGCAAAAGTCCAATGAAGATCACCAGGTAAATACCTCAAGAAGGAACAAAGACTACCAGGTAAATCGTGGGCAATCCACCTTAAGGATGAACAGAAGCTACAACCAGCCTCAGGAAAAACCTTCTCAATTTGCCTTAAGAATGGATGACAGTAGAAACTACAATCATTTGGTGGATAGATTTGATAATCACAGGAGTTTCTTCAATGGCCAGTGCTTCTCTTGTCATAACTTTGGTCACAAATCAGACCAATGTGTTGCCTATAAGACAATCATGACTAGAGAAGCTCAAAAACAAAGAAGTATGACTAGGATCATGAAAAGAACCTACAATAACTTTTCTGCCCTTGAAAACGAAATTGAATGTTCTATTTGTAACAACTTCGGTCATGAAGATTTTGAATGCAGGAGCAGGTTTCGGAAAATATCTCAGAAGAAACAAGCCTCAAGTGCCAAAACATGGAGAATGAAAGAACTGCAACCAGAAAGATGTGGTATAGCCTTATATGCGGAAGGGCAGGAAAACCAATGGTACATCGAAAGTGGATGTTCAAAACATATGACGGGTGATAAGGAAAAACTTCAGTCATATAGTGCCTTAGAAAAGGAGAAGAAAGTCTCATTTGGAAATGACACCCCTGCGCTCATAAAAGGTAAAGGTTCTGTTCTGTTGAAAGAAAAGGTCAAAGCTGGAAATGTTATGTATGTTGATGGCTTAAAGCATAATCTATTGAGTG
>APFE030142566.1:0-59113 GCA_000404065.3 Pinus taeda
GTTCAGATGTTTAATGAAAAGGCCAAGAATTGATATTTCCACACAAAGGAAGAAGAGGAGATTAGATGTCTTGGCAGAGGCATCACAGCTGGTTGATTAAGCAGTATTTTTTTGCATGAGGACATGCAATGCCCTCGTAGTGGGGGTATGTAGAGCCTCTAACCTACACCTCATCATCCACTATTACCTATTGTTTTTCATCACTTACCTCTCTCTTTCACCTCATTTTCCATGTAAAACCACCCAGATCATTACATTAGATGTCATTAAGCATGATCAAGTGAGCTTTGCTAATGTGTGACTGTTTTGTTTAGATTTTGACATATTTACAGGCATTCCGCAGCTCTTTGCCGATTCCGCAGCTATCTGATGATTCCGCAGCCATCTGGAGATTCCGCAACCTTTTTGTTGTTCTCAAGGTTCCACGTGCCATTTCGCCAAATGAGCCACATGGGTACTTAGGTATCAAGGTGCTCGAGGTTCCTGTGCCATTTGTTCAATCATCCGCGTCATCTGTACCTCCGGTCAAACAGGGGCAAGATCTGGTCAACAAAGGCAGCTTAACGGTGATGCGTAAGCTGTTGGGTCACGTCAGCTCAAATGGTGACTTGCCCGTGTTACGCAGGATGTGGGGGACATAATCCAACTCTGGATTCAATGCCCATGACGACTAGGACCTCCAGATCACCCACGCAGGCTCATGACGTGTTATTGCAGTTTTAATTACGCATGACAGTTTGTTTATTTTCAGTTTTAGCAGCACGCATAGGATATCCTTCAGATGCCTATAAATACTTGTGTCTGCGTACGCTTATGTAAACTTTTACTTGCTGTATTTTTACGAACTTGTTATAATTTTCATGCATTCCCAAGACTCTGTTTTAATAGTGCTGTTCTAGCACTCTTGACTGTAAATTTCTGCATATGGAGCAATAGAATTACTGCTGTTTTGGAGCTTTCAACGCTTTGAGTCTTCTTTGGTTATGTGAATGGAGGGCCCCTGTTCATACTAGCCTTGTATAGTATTTTTATGATTCAGCATTCTCTTTTCTTGATTTATGTACAACATAATTTGCTTCTCTTTAATTCATTTTTGATCCTTTCTTTAAGCTGACCAACATTGCTTTTTTGCAGGTTTTGACCCGGGATTATTTGTGTGTTCATGTGTTTGCTTTGCATCTAGTGGTAGTTTCAGTTGACATGGCAGATTCAAAGTTGCTGTCTTTCACTTTATTTTCATAACTAGTTTTTAGTTTGATTTCTCAAAACTGTGTGCTAACATTTGAATGATCTCTTACTATAAATTGCTTATCTTTTTGAGATCAGAATACTAATAACTTGCAGCTGACTTTGGGTACTTTTTAGACTACTCCTTAACTACTTTCTAATCGTGCTTTACACAATACTATGTGCTAGAGGCAGAGAGTTAGAAAGAGCAAAACATCATCACTAGTCTTTAAAGTAGATTTTTCCCATTTTTATCATTTCTTAGACTTATCTTTAGCTACTTCCTAATCGTGTCTTACACAGTACTATGTGTTAGAGGCAGAGAGTTAGAAAGAGATAAACATTATCATTGGTCTTTTAAGTGATTTTCTTACCTTTTATTTGCAGCAGCATGAATGGTGTCTAATGCCATTAAAAAGTGGTTCTTTGCTTTCAGTTCATTTTAATTCATTTATTTCCTTCAAGTTTTCCTTTTCAGCAAGTAGTTAAGTTAGAACCACTAATCACACACCCTCACTCATTTAGAATTCACTCCACACACACCATCACTCATTTGTTTATAAATACATCACTCCATCGTAGGAAGATAAATTAATCACAAACAACACCCCCCAACCGACAAAAAGCTCTAAAAGGTTGCTTAAGTACATATAGTACACCTTCACTTCATCAGCTTACGAGCCCCGGGTTGACAATTAATGATATCAATTTAGGAATACTAAATTGACCAAACAAGCTACTCACCCAGACTTGGTCCAACTGCAATATGAGTAGCTTCCCCTTGAAAATTGCACATTTCTGGAGGGCAACCAGCCTTCCCTCTAGAAATTGCACAATCCTCTCTGACAACCTGCTCAACTCCAAGATTGCGCAATCCTGCCTGCCAACCCTCTCAATAGTATTTGCAGAAATTTTCCCAGCAACAAGTTGTTCAGCCCAAGATTTGCACAAATCTAGGCAACAGTCAGCTGCTCAACCCAGAAAATGTGCAAATCTCCTAGGCAGCCAGCCCAGCTTCCAGCCAAAAATGTGCATTTTTCTCCAGCAGTCACGCAGTCTCTTGCATGTGCAGTTGAGTTGACCAATTCCCTCCGGGACTAGGAAAAACAAACTTGCATGCATGGCTTGTGTCTCCCAAGGCAACATGCAAATTCATCCCTTTTTTCAAGAATATATGTTTAGTAGTTGGAGGTTACATGCAAGGAACAATTCAGAAATATCCCTCTAAGTGTCGCTTCCCCTAGATTTGTGGCATGCTGTCACAACCTCGATTTATCAAAACTCATCAACCAGATGCTGCAGAGCTCATTCCTCACATCAACCTTGTAGCTTTGACATCCCACATCACATCTAGGAGTAGTCGGCATATTCAGCTCAGTTTTTTTGGGGCAAGCTCACTTCCCATGCCTTATGTTGCATTTCTGTCGCTTTTTGTGTTTTCACTTGTGGGAGTACTGTTTTCTTGATTTCTTTGAACAATTGCAATTGTTTACATGTATACTAGCTTGTCCTAGATCTCTTTCAATTTTCGTTTCTATCTCACTGATGTCGCATGCATGAAACTATTTTGCACAGATGTTCGCCCAACCTATGAACTGCCTCACCCACATGCATGATTGATATGTTTGTTGAATCTTTCATTCATGTTTTTCATACACTATTGATCACTTCTGCTATCACTTAGTGTCGCCATGCATTCACTCACTTACTTGCTTTCAGTTTCTCGTTGGCGAGTCAAGCCAACCTTTGCTTGGGCTCTGCATTCACCAAGGCTGCATTGCGCAATCTGGGAAAGGAAGGTTGTCTCACCTTCCTCTCTAGATTGTGCATTCCTACCCAGCACTAGCCTCCAAGACTGTTTTTCACATTTCTAGAGGACAGTGGCTGCTTTGCTCAAGAAATTGTGCAAATATGTCCTTGGGCCAGTAGTCCTTCTCAGCTGGAATTGGGCAATGCGTAATCCCAGCAGTTAGCAGCCAGACTAGACTATGCATTGCATAGTTCTAGCAATCATTCAGTCTCTCAGTAGCTCAGACTATGCCTTGTGCGGTCTTGGCAGTTGGTCTCCTGACCTCCCGGCCGAAATTGCGCAACCTTCATCATCATTCACTCAGGTATGTTGCAAGGTAGTTCTCATGTTCATTCTAGTTTTTGACTGACATATTGCTTTCTATGAGTGTTTTCATGTCTCCAAGTATCGTAGGAGTTCATCTGCCTCTCAGCAGTACAGGTACAACGGCTTCTAGGAGAGCAGAGATGAAGACACAGTTTAGAGCACACTTGGGGATGCAGTCGATCAAGTGTCTATGAGATTTCCTACTCACGAAGAAATCAAGTTGTTCATTGACAAGGACATCAAGCAACAACATCACAACCAGCAACATCATGAACAACAGCTGAAGGCAGCATACCAAATGCAGAAAACGCAACGAATGCAAGAGGAAGGGTGTTGACAACATATAGGTAGAGCAAAGTTGCAAGATCAAGCAAATCCACTGATAATGAAAGCAACTTTGGAGACTCATGTTATGAAGTGACAACTTGGCATGATGATTGCACGAAGGCAGAAGATGGAACAAAGAAGGAGTTGCATGTGCTGAAGCAACAACTCAGGAAGAACATGAAGCTACACGTATAGTCCAATGAGTTGCAATACGAACAAGAATAATAGTGGGAAAAACATGCCCTCACAAATGAAACTGTGCCAACACAAGTTAAGGATCCATCCCAACAGCTGACATAGAGCACACATGGTGAACAATGTTGTTGATCACATGCAAAGGATCTAGCAGTATGCATGTCATTGAGCACATGCATGTAATCCAACCCATTCAATACACTCACCAAGGCGAATACAAGAAGCAATTCCAACTGGGGCTAAACATGTACTTCAGAAACTTGATGTGCATGACCACTAACACACACTTGAAGATCAACAGAGACACTATGCATCAGTGTGTTGTTGGTTCAACCATACCCAAGAAGACCATGCACATGTTAGTAGACGAGTTGGATGAAGGGGCCGAACCAATGCACTGATCACAACAAAGGCAAGAGTTCACTTCAGCAAGATTTCACCCTGAGGTGCATGCACACCATCACGAAGGACCAATCTTGGCATCATCTCACCAGCTTCACAATCACAAGCATGTCAAAGAATTGGTCTCATCACAGTGCACCGAGTGTCAGTGATGTCTTGCAAGGCTTGCTCAAGCCATGTTGTCTCACATGAGTACATGTGCATTGTAATGTTGAGTCATGTCAAGTGTAATTCAAGTGTCAATAGTTGGATGTAACAATCATAGAGTAGGTGAAGATTGATGATGGTAGTTGAACTATCACAAAGGGGAATGTCAAGGGTCACCCCACCCTTTGCTATAAATAGTCCCTCATAACTCATTGTATAAGCTTTTGGTTAACCAAGCCTCTACAAAGACTATCTTGAAGAAGGCTTGGACAGTATTGTAATGTGCCTTAGCTTCTCCACTGCATGGAGCTAGTACATCTCTTTGGAGGAGTAGGCAGATGTGGCTATAACATTCCACTGATGGGGCTAGCAGGTTTACATGGTGTATTGTATGATTGACTTACACTTATTTAATAATAAGAGCCAACATATTTTCATGCATATGTTTTTATTGTAGTAGGATTGTTCTGGTTACCTTAATGATATATGTTGTTTAACTTACGTACTTGTATATGAACTGATTTGTATGCAATTATATGAATCTTGTTGTTAATGTTGTCATCGTCTGTGTCGACTTCTTTTTCAGACACTAGAAAGACCTTTCTCATGAACCTTATTATATCAACCATCACACTCGTCTCGAACTGATCCGTGAGTGTTTTTCATGTTATCTTACCTTGTATGTTGTGACTTCCGCATCTGAGTACACTGCTTCGTCAGACGATGTGCATGTCCTTTATGTGGTGTGTTCCTAGCCGAGTTGGGACTGATCCATTTCAACCTAGAACTCACCTTCACCTTCCTCTCCCTTCTAAGTGTTGAAACCTCTTGTACACATTCCTTGACTCTCTGCATCAGTCACACCCTTGCTACTAACAGAGTTATCTTACTTGCCTCTTTGCGACATTACGGTCAAGGCATAACCTTACGACCCACTACTGGGACTCTTATACCAAATGATCTGAGGTCTAATTGGGACTTCGTACTGGGGAGATCCCCTTGACATGTTGGTGGGTCCAACACCATCAACATTTCTGGCGCTAGAAGGAGGGCCTAATGACAAGCAATATGCTCTCATCTAGTTTTGAACCCTTGCATATATTTCATGGAGTCTTGCATTCTTCTTCCCCCGAGGTGTTTTTCGAATCGTGAAGATGTCTCCATCTCGGGGAAGCTTTTCAATCTCTTGTCCACTCACACGTGATGGTGAAGGCGAAGTGGCCTAGCCCGAGCACTTACATAACTTTCTTTCCATGATTTATGAGGAAGATGAGTTTACTGATGAACATGTTGGTTTGCTGCTTGCATATACACTTCACGAATCTCCATTTTGTTGGGTGCTCAACCTACCAGTTGAAATCATGCACTCATGTGAGCACTTCTGTGATCTTATTGAAGACACATTCGTTCATTTTGATCCAGACCATCTTGACTGGAAACTGTTACAACAACCGAGGGCTTCACATGAATCTGTTATTGATTTTTGGTAGTGCTTCTGTGACTTACAGTTTCAAGCTTGGAGGATCCAAATGAAGTTCACTTATCCCTGGGACCAGTTCGAGTACTGCCTTAAGTGATTTTCCCATCCCAAGAGAAAGCTTGATGTCAAACCTCACTCAACCTTCTTCGTTAATGGAACTATGTAATCCCATGTGGGAGCAGGCACTATCTCAATGGACTATCTACCTCCCCCTCATTCAATAGTTCCACTATTGCCCTGTGATGTTGGGGATCGTGTTCGCGCATCTGTTAATCCTTCATACTCTCCCAAAATAACTCCATAAATTTTCACGTAGAGTTGGTTGTGAGTCCTTCGAGTTCTCATATGCATTCTTTTTTTCAACCTCCGTCTTCACACCCGGGTGTTCCTCCGAATGATGTTATCTTATGTTCATCCATTCTGGACTCTTCACTTGTTGTGAATGAGGAACAACCTACTAATGGAGTTGGTTGCACAACCAACATGCACTATCATCCATGAAGAGTATGAGTGGGAGCTTGAACATCAACACTCAGCGAAGGATGACTCCCTTCCATTTGACCCCCCTCCATTCTTTCCTAACATCGTTGGTGAACCTACCATCCATGATTTTGCATGTGTGTCTTCATCCACAGATGCACCCATTGTTGATCTTTCATAGGACACACCGTATGTTATCCCATCATCTAGAGAGGACCAATCATTCATTGAAAATCCACTTGATCTTTCATCTGCTCTTTCTGGAAATCTAGAGGGTGAACATCCTTCCTTCTCACCTACCCCTCTGTGTGATTCATCAAATCATGAGGATGCCGACCAACATCCTGAATTTTCTGATCTTGGTTGTCGTGTTCTCTTCACCTCATCATTTGATCACGATGTTGATTCACTTGTTGTTAATACATCTAAGCCACTGGTCTATGAAGATCCATCTGTCAACGAAGTCCAAACCCCACAAATAGTCAAGGCACTTCAGCCCGAGCTAATTGTTATGTCAGGCCCTCACTGTCCTAAGTTTGGTTTCACTCCTGGTCAAGAAATTGTTCAATCACCCAAGGCTCCTTATCACTCATCTGTATGCATTGAAGATCCATCTCACACACAAATCACACTTCCTCCACTCGAACCACACAATCCCATTGCTCATGCATTAGAGGATTCTTACATTGCGATCACTCATGCGCGATGCAAGTTATATTTGTTTCTTTCCTTTGCTTGCATGTCTCAATCAAGAGTGTGCTTATGCTTCGAAGTTGTACGTAGTGTCACACAGCACCACGATAAGTCCACAGACTGCCCATCATGCACATGCACTCACTTATATCTCGTGGGCACTTTGGAACACGAAGTGTGGTTGTCTTCACCAAGCCTTCACCAACATGGGTCTACCAATATGCCGATGGATGCATTGGAAATATCACTTCACGTGATCAAGCCCATGCACTGTTAGTGTAGGAGTAGGAGTCATTTTTTCTTTCAATTGTTTTCTTACATGCTTGCTTGCTTACATACTTTGTTTTCTTGCTTGTTTGTTTACTTACTTTTCTTTCATTTTTTATTTTTCTCTTTCTTTGCTTTGTTTATTGATTAGTTCATTCACTCGTTTCGTTTGTAGGTTAGTTGGCATGAAACCATGTATGACTCTTGAAACGAGCTGGGTGAAGTATAAGAGGGCTTGTACAACTATCACTACTTGGTTATCTGTCATCTTGCCTCTGTATGATGAGCATGTTATTGTTAGTCCATGATACGTCGAAGGAAAATACGTACTGTTCGAAGTGAACCTTGGTGAAAACACAACGCTTACATGCTAACTAGTGTCACCTTCTCTAGTCGGTTGTTTTTGGGTTAACCCTTGTCAGCTCAGTCAAGTAGAGTAAGGTGAGGAGGAAAAACCTTAATAGGCACGTCAGAGATACAATAAACTACTTCTTTGCTGGAACAACCTCTTCTACTCTCAATAATTCAGGATCCCTCTTCCGCCTATGAAATGAATAAGTGCTATGCACAGTGAAAAATGAAAAGTCAAAAAATTCAAATGAAAAATGGATAAGGAGAAAAAAGAGAAAGGCTTCCTACATAGGGAGGTGATGCATGTAACTTTGTCGCGGTACTAGCCAGGCTTGCTGGCATTGGAGCCATGCTTGTGTTCCTATGTGACTCTACCGAGGTACTGTCCATACCTACTAGTAGTGGAGCAACACTAGAGATGAACTTAAACTCTGATGACTATACTACTTGTGCACTTATATACCCCTCAACCCCATTCGAAACAACTGTGTTGCCTTGGCTTGGAATGTGTGTCAATCAACCAAAATTTTGGCATATGCTACATCTTACAATCAAGCTAGTGTGAAGCCAAGACAAGCTCAGAGCTGAACAATACTTCTGTAGGCATTATACTTTATTTTCATGAATAAGATCCATTCAGAGAGCTGGAGTTATACCAGTGTGTCACCAAGTGTTAAAGCAGCTACAACCAACCTCCAAAATTTTTCCTTAGCCTTTTTTGGAGCCTCCCTACCAATCTTCACAGCATCTTACCTTACTTTGTCAAGTCCTCAAGATTTGGTGTCTTCCTTGCTCAAAGGTAGCCTGTTGATCATCGTTTGATCTTTTCCCTTCATAGGTTGCTCACCCGGACTTGGTCTAGATGCAGGTCGCGTAGCTTCCCCTTGAAAATTGTGCATTTCTGGTGGGGAACCAACCTTCCCTCCAAAAATTGCGCAATCCTCTCTGACATCCTGCTAGGCTCTAGGATTGCACAATCCTGCCAGCTAACCCTCTCAGTATTATTTGTGCAAATTTTCCCAGCAATAGGTTGTTCACCCAGGATTTGTGAAAATTTGGGCAGTAGTTAACTTCTTAGCCCATAAAATGCACAAATCCCCTGGGCATCTAGACCAACTCTCAGTCAAAAATGTGCATTTTTCTCCAGCAGTCAAGCAGTCTCTTGCATGTGTAACTGAGCTGACCAGTTCCCTCTAGGACTGAGAAAAACAAACGTGCATGCATGGTTTGTTTCTCCCAAGGAATCATGCAAAGGCATCCCTTGTTTTAGGGATCTATTTAGCAGTTGGAGGTTACATGCAAGGAACAATTCATAAACCTCCCTCCAAGTGTCGCTTCCCCTAGATTTGTGGTATGTGCATCACAACCTCGATGTTATCAAAACTCATCAACCAAACACTGTAGAGCTCATTCCTCACCTCAACCTTGTAGCTCTCACATCCCACATCACATCTAGGAGTATTCGGAACATTCAGCTTAATTGTTTTGGGGCAAGCTTGGTTCCCATGCCTTGTGCTACATTTCTATAAAAAAAAATTGTTTTTGCTTGTGGGAGTACTTTTTGCTTGATTTCTTTGAATGCTTGTTGTCATATACATGTATACTAGCTTTTCCTAGCTCTATTTTAGTTTTCATTGCTATCTCACTACTGTCACATGCATGAAACTATTTTGCACAAACATTCACCTAACCAGCGAACTGCCTCACCCACATGCATGATTGATCTATTTGTTGAATCTTTCATTCATGTTTTACATACACTATTGATCACTTCTGCTATCACTTAGTCTCACCATGCATTCACTAACTTACATTCTTTCAGTTGCTCGTCAGCAAGTCAGGCCAACCTTGGCCCAGGCTCTGCTTTCACCAAGGGTGCATTACATAATTTGGGAAAGGAAAGCTCACCTTCCTCTCCATATTTTCGCATTCTTGCCCAACACTGGCCTCCAAGACTATTTTGTGCATTTCTGGAGGATAGTAGCTGCTTGGCTCAAGAAATTGCACAAATCTGTCCCTAGGCGAGCAATCCTTCCCATCTAGAATTGCGCAATGTGCAATCCTAGCAGTCAACAGTGTAGAAATTCTCACTGTAGATTAAATTGATTATGCAATGTACTAAAGAAAAATACTTAATCTACTTCTACAATCAAACTTGCGGAATCATAATTGATTTTGAGCAAGATCAACCAGAACACATATAACAGAGAAGAAGATTCAATCACACATGAAACACATAAGAATACTCTAGGAAATGGCTTAGCTAAAAACCCCGCTATCTGTATTATCATACAAGTGGAAATATCTCAGGATTACACAAAGCTTTATCTCTCAAGCTATCCAGCTCTCAGTACAATCCCTCACTACAGCTCATAGATAGAATAGAAAACACATATGCCTTCTCCTCTATCCTCCAAGCCTCCTATTTCCTTGCGCAGTTTCTCCTGGGTCCTCCAGTTGTAATCTGTGTGATTCTCACCTCACACACTGCTCTGACCTCTATAGTAACTGTGCAATCCTCAAGGAATGAATTCCTTCTGCATGTAAGAGATATTCTCATAGGAATATTCTAGCAACTGATAGTACACTATCCCTACCTTTAATCTCAACTGGGTCTTTGTCTAAACTGACGTGCATGTGTTATTTATGAGAGAATATTCAGTTATCTATTGATTACTAGTTACATGCATGCATGCATTAACTGACTGAACTCACAATTAGTTCCACAAACTTTTTGGAACTAATTTAACTGGAATTAACTCAGTTAACTGAGCTAACTAATTACAACTCGAATACAACTCATCCTTATCTCCTTAATTAATGGATAACTTCCTCAATCAAAGGGATAATTGTTGCATGTCTTCACAAAGACTTCATGTTCGAATTTCTCTAACTAATTAACTCAAGATGAATTAATTAATTATTTTTCAAACAGCTGGTGAGACTAAATTTGTATTTTAATTCTCAATTTTAATTCAAGGATAAATTAAAATTGGAATATATCCTGAAATGCTATCTATAGCAATGTCATTTTTAGCATTTCTTGTTTCTATTTCCAACACTCCCTCTCAACAAGAAATGGATTATCTTCCACCCCGATCCTGTCTCTGTAGAACTCAAATTTACACTTTGACAATTCCTTAGTCAAAATGTCAACATCTTTCTCCTCAGTTGAAATATACTGCAACAACATGATCGTCCTCGTTACACAATCTCTGAGATGATGATACCGAATGTCGATATGCTTGAACCTATCATGAAATATTGGATTCTCAGAGAGTTTTATAGAACTTTGATTATCACAATAGATCACAGTTGGATCCACCCTCTAATCAAACAAACCAACTAGAATTTTCCGCATCCAAATGGCCTCACGTGCTTCCTGACTTATAGCCATGTATTCGACCTTTGCTGCGCAGTGCAACTAACCTTTGTTTCATGTTGTACCAAGAAACTGCAGCTGAACCAATGTTGAAAATTCCTCCTGATGTGATCTTCTGATCTAATGGACTCCCTGCCCAATTTGCATCTGTGAAGCCCTATAGCTCCACTCCCTCTAACTATCTATACCATAATCCAAACTGAGATGTTCCTCTGAGGTATTTCAAAACATGCTTCATTGCCTTCCAAAACAACTTGGTAGGCTGAACCATAGCAGCTGGTTCACCATGTCGCACAAATCAGGTCATGTGTTCACTAAATACATCAATGAACCCACAATCTGCCGATACACAGTAGCTTCTACTACTTCTCCTGAAGTAGCATCCTCCTTCCTCTAGTTCCTTGCTAGAGGAGTCTGCATGGGCCTGCACTTATCCATGTGGAATCTCCTGAGTATCTCATTGGCATACTTGCCTTGAGACACAAACACTTCCCCATCCTTCTGCCACACTTCCATGCCTAGAAAGTAGTGCATGAGACCCATCTCTTTCATCTCGACTCTCTTGCAAGGTCCTCCTTGCAAGACAGGATCAACTGATCATCACCTGTCAATATTAGATCATCAACATAAAGAACAATGATCAACTACTTACCTTCCACCATGACGTGGTACAAGTTCGCATCCGCTTCACTCTTTACGAAGCCCAATCCAGTGAAGTATTTGTCGATCCTAGTGTACCAAGCACGAGGTGCTTGCTTCAACTCGTACAAAGCTCTCTTGAGTTGGCACACATGCAACTCATGATCGAAGGTCTCAAATCCTTCGAGCTTCTCTATGTACACCTCTTCCTCAATCTCGCCATTGAGGAATGCAGTCTTCACATCCATCTAATGGATCTTCTAACCCATCTGTGTTGATAGTGCCAACATTGATCTGATAGATGAGTACCTTGCTACAGGAGCAAAAATATCATCATAGTCGATCCCCTCGACTTGTGAGAAACCATGGGCAACAAACCTTGCCTTATGTTTCTCCACACTACCATCAACATCATGCTTTACCTTGTAAAGCCAATGGGAACTTACAATTGACTTGTTCTTCAGTCTTGGAACAACATCCCAAACATTGTTCCAAACTATTGAGTCATACTCCTCCACCATAACATCAACCCAAATCGGTTGCTGCACTACTTCCTCAAAGGAAGATGGTTCGCTCTCTACACATTCCCCAACAAGGGCCATGTAACTAGTGTACCACTCAGGTGACCTCCTCTGTCTGTGATGAGAAGATGGCTCTCCCACATTCTCTCTTGCATCCATCAAAAATCTATCAACTTCCCTTGAGTGCTTCCGCCCATTTCTGGAAGACGCTGCTTGAGTGGATGTGTCCACTCGTGGAACCTCTGGATGTGGCTGCTTCACATCAGTCCGAGGCTCCTCCTCCTTAGGAACCAAAAGTTCCTCCTATGCCTGCAACTTGAGCTCCATCTCAAGAGAAACTCGCATGGCCTTCAGCTCATCAAAATTAAGATCTTTTCGAACCACTGTCCTCTGACTGGTAGGCAAATACACTTGATAGTTGTGAGGAGTATCAGTGTACCCCACAAGCATCCCCAACTATGTTGTCAGCTCTAGCTTCTTCTAGGCATCCTTGGTCACATGGAAATAAACCGATGAGCCAAAGATCCTGAAGTGACCCACATATGGTCTCTTCCCGAAGAAAGCTCCTTTGGTGTCTTCATCCCAAGTATGTGGTGCGGGCTTCTATTCTGCAAGTAAACCCTTGTGTTGCATGCCTCACCCCACAAATGAAGCAGTAGGCCTTGGTCATGTAGCATCGCCTGAGCTGCCCCCACAATCGTTTTGTTCTTCCTCTTGGCCACCCCATTCTACTATGGGTTATGAGGTTTTATCAACTCCTATTTAATTCCTTCTACTACACAGAATTCGTTAAACCCTTGAGAGACATACTTTCCACCATTGTTGCTTCACAAGGCCCTGATCTTCTCTCTAGATTCTTTCTCAACCAAGGCTTTGAACTCACAAAACCTTGAGAAGGTTTTATCCTTCTTCTACATGAAATAGATCCAGCATCTACAAGAAAATCATCAATAAAAATCACATAATACCTTTGTTTAGTGGTGGAGGCTATTGAGAATGGTCCACACACATCTGTATGAACTCGCTACAAGATTGCTTCAGCTCGACTGTCTCAATCATGAAAGGAATATTTTGCATACTTACCCAAGGTACAACCTTTGCATGTGTCCAGTTGCTCAAGTTTACCTTTGGGAAGTCTGGTAGAAATCTGTTGCATTATCTTCAAGGCCCCATGGTGCAAGTGGCCCAACCTTCTATGCCATAACTCACCGATATCTTGGCTTTGCACTAATTCTGCTTTGGAACTCATTGCAACACAGTCGTCTAACTGCAGCTTGTAGAGATTCTTCACTCGAATCCCAATCATCTTAGTTTGAATCATGCCTATGTGTCTCAGGAACGCCTTTCCTTTACTGAAGACTACATCATAGCTTTTGTCTTCCAACATCGTGTCTGATGCCAATTTTTTCTTCATCCTAGGCACATACTTTACATCAGTCAGGGTGAGAGGAGCTCCACGCTCCCTTTGAAACACAACCGTACCTTCACTTGAAATACGGTACTTTCCATCATCGCCCATCTCTATGTGCATTTGGAGGTCTTTCTCCTCCAAGATACTGAATAAACTCTTATTGATGGTCATGTGGAATGAGGCTCCACTATCCAGGTACCAAACACAACTCACCATCGCTGAAACCATGCATGTGATGAGGGTAAAATCCAATTCGAACTGTGAGGCTAGTGCCTCACCATCTGATCCTTTCGAAGATCCCTTATTGGATTTCATCAATGGAAAATTAGTTCCATAATGGATCACCTCATGACAATTAAAGGATCTCAATTTAGATTTTTCAATCTTCTTCCCACCATGGAAGAATCTCGATTTGGAATGGAAAGCCTTCCCTTTCCCTTTCTTTGCCTTACTTTCTAAGGCTAGATTTTCTTCATCATCATTCTTAGATGAAGAACCATCTATGGTGCTTCTTCTGATCTCCTCCTGCATCAGATCTGACCACAGTCGTTCCCAATATGGAAGTTTCTCTCTTCTATTCACTGAGTCCTGGTAGCTATGCTAGCTCTTAGGAAGACCGAGGAGAGAAATACTCACGATATCATCATTAGCTGTCATGATTCCTACACTTCCAAGCTCATCTCTGCAGGTGGTGAGCTTGTTCAGATATGTATAGATCGTGTCGCTCTTTCCACACTTGATTTTCCGAAGCTTGTCCCTCAGTGCCAGCTTCCTCTGGTCACTGTTGTTCTGATATAGGTCCTTCAATGTTTTCCACATTGAAAATGGAGTCTCCTTCCCATGGAGACTCAAGACAATATGGCCTCGAACTCCCTCCAGAAGAATCCTCCTTGCTCTCACCACACATTTCTTCCATTCCGCCAATTCTTGGGCATTAGCTTCTGCTGGCTTGGGGACTTCTTAATCAATGAAGTCCTTCAAATCATTTTCTTCTAATACTGCTTCCATGTGATCCTTCCATGATATGTAATTCGAGCTGCCATCCAGGGCATACTCAAGTCTCAGGCCATTGAACAGAATTGGTGAACTTTAAGATGTGATAAGAAATCAATTTTGTACCTACAATCAAGAACTTCAAACTTCGAACTTCTCCCTTATTTGTATACTTTTCTCCACTTTGATCACCTTTGCTCTGATACCATATAGAAATTATCACTGTAGATTAAACTGATTATGCAATGTACTAAAGAAAAATACTTAATCTACTTCTATAATCAAACTTGTCGAAGCTTAATCAACTTTGAACAATATCAACCGCAACACATATAATAGAGAAGAAGATTCAATCACACATGAAACACAAAAGAGTACTCTAGGGAAAGCCTCAGCTAGAAACCCTGCTATCTGTATTATCATAAAAGTGTAAATATCTCAGGATTACACAAAGATTTAGCTCTCAATCTATCCAGCTCTCAGTACAATCCATCACTGCTACTCATAGAAAGAATAGACAACACATATGCCTTCTCCTCTGTCCTCCAAGCCTCCTATTTCCTTGCGTAGTTTCTCATGGGTCCTCTAGCAGTAACATGTGTGATTCTCACCTCACACACTACTCTAACCTCTGTAGTAACTGCAAAATCCTCGAGGAATGAATTCCTTCTGCATGCAAGAGATACTATCATAGGAATATTCTAGGAACTGATAGTACACTTTCCCTACCTTTAATCTCAACTGGGTCTTCGTCTGAACTGACATGCATGAGTTATTTATAAGAGAATATTTAGTTATCTGTAGAACACTAGTTACATGCATGCATGCATTAACTGACCGAACTCACAATTAGTTCCAGAAACTATTTGGAACTAATTTAATTAGACTTAACTCAATTAACTGAGCTAACTAATTACAACTCGAATACAACTCATACTTATCTCCTTAGTTAAGGGATAAATTTCTCAATCAAAGGGATAACTGTTGCATGTCTTCACAAAGACTTCATGTTTGAATTTCTCTAACTAATTAACTCAAGATGCATTAATTAATTATTTTTCAAATAGCTCGTGAGACTAAATTCGAATTTTAATTCAAGGAAAAATTAAAATTGGAATATATCCTGAAATTCTATCTATAACAATGCTATTTTTAGCATTTATTGTTGCTATTTTCAACAAGCAGCTAGACTAGACTATGCATTGTGCAGTTCTAGAAGTCAATCAGCGTCTCAGCAGCCTGGATTGTGCCTTCTCACCTAAATTCCTTCTCTAATGAATCAGGTTCCCAAAGGCGAACCTCATGTTGGATGTTATCCTTTAAATTCCCTATTTCCATTCTGTATTTTTGAGGTTGAGGGAGTAAACACATAGGACAACATCAAAACCACTTTGGAAGCTGGGATCTAGCCGTGCCAACCTCAAAGAGGGATCTCTCTATTTAATGTAGCTTTGTTTTAGTATAAGTTTTAGGCTAGTTAGGATTGTACTTGTTTGTTTTGTTTGATTGGTTTGGTTGATTTGAGTGTTGTAATTCCATTGGGCAATGGATTCTATAAAGTAAACTAGAGTTTTGTGTCAATTTTTAGAGGATTTCTCACAAGGTAAGCTAAGTTGCACTAACTGGTTCTTTTCAGAAATTAAGTGAATTGTGAAAATAACAGAAGTGTAAGGCTTAGTAGAAATCAAGGAGCAATTAAGAATTCCTTGATTTGACTTCAGTAGAAAACATTAAAATTAACAACAACCAAAATAGGGCACTCTAGATAACAAATCCTATTTATCACAGTTTTTGTTGATTAATTCAGAAATTCGGAATAAAAGAGAAAGGAAAAACAATGTTTAATCAAAAAGGCAGAAGAGAAACATCACTATTAAGTACACCACATGAATATTGTGAACATCCCTTTTATTATTGATGCTCCAGTGCTTTGAAAATTACAATATGCAGAAGGAAATTACATTCGGAAATCAACCCTTGATACTTCAAACAATGAAGTATTTATACTGATAATTAAAAAATATGCTTTACAAAGTTGTTGTCAAATTGATAATATATTATTAGCCTAATTACAAACTATATAATCTAATCCTGGCAAAATAATAGGCCACATAGGATATTAAACAGAAAGGTGGCGCTTTTTTGATGTTTTCGGTTGTTGAGTCATCCCGAAATAGTGTTGCGACGCTGAACTGACCCTCGTGCTAGCTGCTGCACTGAAAAGTTGTTTTACTACCCCTGAGTTATCCTTCAATTCAGTAAATCAACCAATTCTTCCCATCTCTTTTCATCTGGCACTGTAAACTTTGTTACCCTCTGGTAAATTTCATCTACCTCTGTGTATTTGGAAAAAGTTGGTTTTACAGTAAAAATATGTTTTACCTCATTTTTCACATGGAAATCGTTTAACATGGTCTCCACGAATGCCTTTGCTATCATACTTCCTTTAATTCCACTAATATTAATGGAACTTTTAGCCACTTCTTTCATCTTCAAGATATAGTCTTCCTGAGTGATCAACCTGTCATTTATGACATAGATACTAGGTAGTCCCTTTTGCATTAAGGCTTCAATTATGTTTGTAAATTTGTTTACCTGCAGCTCTAAGGTTTCACACCTTTCTTCCAACTATCAATTAGATTTCTCTTTGTCAAGAATTTCTTAACTTCCAAAATGGTGGCAGTTCTATCACTAACTCCTACTTCCTCCAACTCATATCTGGACTTTGGGTTTAAGAACATAATTATAGTAGCAGCTTCAATTGACATTTCTCCTAGCTTTTCACTTCCCTGCACAATAATTTCTATAGCCTTCTCTATTAGCTCTTTCTGCTCAAATATGATTTGGATAGAAGGCAAAATATCATTTATAGAGTCTAATATATTCAACCAAATAGTTTCCTTGGCTTGGGCCAAGGTCTGACCAATTGATCCTTTGTGCTGATTTCAAAGGTAGTGCTCTTGTAGTCTATTGCTGATTTTGGTCGTGGAATCTCGGCCTCAAGAATGGCCATCTGCATTTTACCATGCTCCGTTTCAAAAAATAACAAAAACCTGCTCTGTGAGTGAGAGTTCCGCTTCCATAATTGGTTATAAATGTTATTTTCATAATTTCATTCCCGATCCTTATCTCCCTATACCTGTCAAAAATTGTCTTCTCTTTATCTGTTTGGACAGTTTGTGATTCCATCTCAGTTTCCTTATGACCTTGCGAAGATGAAGGTTCAGAAGGAGATGTTGTGAATTTGGTAGTTGTAGGTGGTGAATCTATGATGATGATGGTTGCCTTCTCTTTAGTTTATTTGTCCATTTCTACTTTGGGAGTTACCTTTCCTCTCTTTCTATAGCTGATTCTGAATTCTTTAGCTTCACTCCTAGTTGTAGATGATGACCCTTCCTCCCGATGCCTTTTTCTTGATTTTTCCTGAGGAATAGGAATCTGCAAAATGGAATTAGAAACAAGCTTCTCTTCAACTTCCTACAAGGTATTTTATAACCACTCCAACTGATTAGCATACTGCTCTATGTCTAGCCTCAAAGTATGAATGTAAGGAGTGTTCTTGTTGTCCACTCTGAGATTTGAGATTATGCCACAGGGGTCATAAGACCATGTAAAGCTCAAACTGAACTTCATTTCCTTCAGTATTATATCTGCCTCTTCCCCTATTGTTCTTGTGTTGCACACAAATGGGCCCACCCATGCCTTTATCCTGAATTGTGCCTTCTTCTTGGCCACTACAAAGTGGATGTCATCCGAATTAAACATTTTCCTGATATAATATAGTGAAAAAATCCTTATTGGGAGGTATTTGGGGAGTTTGTAGGGGGCCAATTCACAACCATATACCCTGATTGGTATGTAATTTTGGTATAGGTACCAATCACCTATCTTTTCTTGGTTTGATAGATGCAGAATTCTCTTGATCTCCTCACGAATTCTGGGTTGTACTGCACTGTTGAGAATGTTCATGGCTGGATGAACAAAATCTTCAATAAATTGTTTGTAGGTGAATTCTTGTTGTTCTCTCATGACGAATGACATCCAAAAGATCACTGGCTATTGGTTCCCTACATCATCCAGCTTCTGCAATGCAAAATTGAACTTGTCTGCTTGATAATAGAGGAACATATAAATCAACGTAGAGGTGTAATTGAACACTCTCTATAGGAAACTTAATGAATTGCTCATGGATATTGTCAGCCGAGAATTGACTGAATTTGAACATCAAGGAGGGCTTGTTGTCTGTGGAAAATATGGAGAGGAATCCTAAAATGGGCTCATCTACCCACTGATTAGAATGATAGCCTAAAATGTAAGAAATCATGGAAATAATTTGCTTCATCTGATTAGGGAAAATGGAAGAAGGATATGGAGGATTCTTTTTGGGTAATTGGGCATTCTCTGGCAAGAAAATCTCAAAAATTCTGGCTCTAGTGGAAAAATCCAGCTTTTGATAAATCTGGGTGAGGGCTCCTAGGGAGAAAGGGGCAGCATTTTCCACAGTGGGGGCCAGCATCATTTGGTCAATGGACTGAGCTGTGATGGTGAAAAGAATTTCACCTGTAGGGGAAATTATGGCTCTTTGAGCAGGGACATAGCAATCTTGACACCTTCTGGTAAATTCTGGGGCTTGGAATGTCAAGGGGAAGATATAATGGGGGGAGCTTGGACTGCCAAAGGCCAATTCCACTGGTCTTGTTTGTGTTCTTATCCTTTAACCAGTAATACATTTCCAGAAAATCGGAGTCACACTAAGTATCATTTATCCTATAATCCCTATCAACAAAAGGTTTATGATCTAAATCTACAGTAGGGGGAATTAAAGGATTAATAGGTTTATCTTGAGTTTTAGTTTTGGGAGGCATGACTGTAAAAATTTTGAGTGTGAGAATAAATTGCAGAGGAGCTTACTGAGTAGAGAAGCAATAATGGTTTGTCAAGGGAAAAGGAAAGGGAACGTCAGTGTATGTTGTAGTCTTGGCCACGAAAATTATCTAATGGAGATCATTGTGGGAAATTATGAATAACAGTGACAATAAGGAGTGAAAAGGGGTGAGAATGATGATGAGTACAGATTTTGACACTTTGCACTCAAAATTTGTATTTCATCATTTTTCATCATTCAAGTTACTAACAGTCTCTTTCATCTGAACAAATTGAGGTAAGTAAGCAAATTTTAAATTAAAATGACCATATTAATATTAGATATATTTAGCATATTTAAAATGATAAAAAAAAATTAAATGTTCAGCAAATTTTGTATGACCGCACACAACTGAAACCGACCTAGATCCATCTTAACACTGGATCTATCAAGAGCCAAGAGGGATCAAATCTGTCGAGGTGCAAACCTTTCCTCAAGTTTTTCACTCAAAAATTAGGTTTGCACCTCGAGAGATTTGATCCCTCTTGGTGCTTGATAGATCCAGTGTTCAGATGGATCTAGGCTGGTAGTTTATAAAAATAAAGATATATTAAATTGTCATTTGAATTAGTATTATAATATTTATATTGACCTTGTCTAGTCATGGTAAGATTTGGAGATTTTGGCTTAAGTGAATTTTTTTCTTGGTCAAATCTTGATCTTTGTTGTTAAAAAATAGCTTTTGATTATGTATTCAACATCCTTAAACAAAACCCGTAAAGTATTTGGATTATAGAGTTTGTGTTTTCAGCAAATTTCTACCAAATTCTCGACAAATTAAATTAAAAAATATACTTAAAAAACTTACAAAATATTTAAAATATATCTGTATGTATAATATTTTTTCTATCATATTTTTATTCATTAATCTAAAGTTTAATAATTTAAATATAAATGTTATTTGAATAACACGACACTACCACTGATTTATATACATAAATAATTTAAAAACCTAGGTAGAATTATTCAAATGTATAAATCTATTGATTGATATCAAAATTCCGAATGTATAAAACAATATAGATACACCATTTACGGAAACACTAAGTTCTTTTATCCTTTTTCTTCTCTTAAATATTTATAAATATATCCAATATATGATTTAAGATTTTAAAATCTAATTACAACAGAATTATAATATTGTTATAAATTTATTTTATTACTAGCATTGATAGTTAATATGGTGGATATTTTTGCAGATAGTTTGAAAAAGTTTTTATTTTTTAAATATTTTCTACATATATATTGTTGTGATATATTTTGGTTACAGAAATTAATACCTATAGAATGTGATGAATTTAATACAAAACTGTAATTACTATTAAATACCATTATCTGTATATTATCAAAAAATCGAAAAAATGGCAAATTTTTAACCAAACTAGCAAATATTTTTTTCAAAAAATGTCAAAAAAATAACCTATTTGCGAAATTTCACCCCTAAAAGTTTCCCTGTAATTTGAGTATGGTTTCATAATGTTATTGGGAAGTTGATGATCATGAAGAAATGTTCGATACTTTCTATTTGATGTCCATAATCAGACATGAAGAATACCTAGGATTATTCAGGGACGAACATTGATTAAAGGCAACCACCAAAGATTTGCAACCTAGATTGCCCATGAACAATCTGCATCCACAACATAGATTACCCAGATGTAATCCACATTGGCATCACTATGGTGTATTTTTTGGGCTAATTCTCTTGTCCAATGCAAATAAATCCATCGAAGTGCCTGAGGTAATGTTTTTTCTATGGCTTTACCCATGGTAAACTCCCATGGTAATCTCACATTCACCTTGATCTAGCCAATATCTAAAAATCTATAAATACCACAACATAATCTCATTTGATGCATGAAATCCAAGGTCTGTTTTATACATTGTGATTGATCATTTCTAATCTGAAATGGGTGAAATTGTGTGAACAATAAATGGGACATAATGGTGTTGTTTTCTCTATTTTGGTGGATCATGATGTATGAGGTCAAATATTCTCTGATTTGGTGTGCATTGATTCTTGATGAGCTCTACCTAATGCAAGAAATATTATAGAGAAATGATATATATGGATACGATTCTCTAATCTAGTGTGCATTGATCCTCTACAAGCCTTTTTTGATGCAAAGAGTAAGGGATATGGATGTCACCCTCTGTTCTAGATTTGCCAAAGTCTATGATCTAGTAATAACATGCAAATCAAGTATCAATTATGTATCTTTCTTTTGGCATAAATGAATGATTGTGAGAGATTTTCTCTAATAACCTTATGTTCTTCTTGATTTGGTGTGATGAAAGTGTGGACTGATCTAAATTAATGCTTGGTCTTGTGCACTTTCTAATAATGACATAATAATCTAATCTAATGCAAAATGAAGACCTGAGTATTTTTCCTTTGCCTGTGTGTTTTTATAGCTTGGTGATTGTTGATGAGATGATTGTATTTATTACGCCATTTTGATGCAATTATAGTCAATTGATTTGGCGTTTTGTGGTAGTAAATGACATGATGGATGTTGGTATCAATGTTACTTTGAAGAGACAATTATTATGTACCTATTTTTATGATTAAATATACTCACTACAAAAGGGGACTGGTTTAAGTTCCATGTTTACAATATGATGTCAACCTTTGAGTGATAGTTTGCAGACTTTGGAATTTGATGGTTTAGTACATGAAATGTGTGAAATCGAAAATATTGTTTGCAGGGCCACATCTCCTTGAGTGAATCCTATACAACTTGTTGTGTAGACTTTCAAAATAAGTGCAAATTGTATTTCTTACAAGGTTGATTCTCATTGTGGGAAAATCTTGTATAGCTCTAATATTTCTGATATATTCTATGAATATTATTGCTCAAACTCAAGGTTATTAAATTTGCAGGAGATTCCTTTGTAATCAGGCATGAGACAGTATTAGGGTTTAAGAATCAGTATTTAATTCTCAAAACATAATTAGAGTCTAAATCTTATGTTTAATAGTTTCTTTCTATCTTATTACCTATGGTTATGAGTTGATTAGTGATTCTCTATGTTAAAACTAATTTTTTGGGATGATAAAATAAGTGTTGATGGTTAGAGCTACCAGGTCAAAGTGAGAGAATTTTATTTTCTAGTTGAAGAGTGTGCTGCTATTAGGGGTGTGGTTGAGCTTGTTGACATGCCAATGAAGAAATATTCTCGAGCCAACATAGTTACAAAAATTCATGAAAAACAAAGAAAATTTACAAATACATATTTAACATGGATATGTTGTAGTTGAAACATTACACTAAAGTGTATGTACCCAAGACATTGTTCTGCCTAGGGTGATGAACCTACTTGCAATCAGTTCACAAAATTCATTGGTTAGGGTTAATTGACAAACATGATAATTATGTTATTTGAAAGTTAGAATTGGTTCATTATTGGTGTTAGGGTTTGAATGTTGATGGTAGAGCATGGAGATGTTGTTATGACATGGCTAACTATTGCGGTTGCTTAACTATTGAATTGATAGTGAGGTCAATGCATCTAATGGTCGTGTTTAGAACTTGTATAATGGTGTATGATCATGATGATGTGTAGGGCTCATATTCCAAGCAATATGTCGATGATTTTGGACTAGTGTCTATCGCAAAGCTAGTGTGTTGTTGATGACAAAGTGTGGCTATGATTATTGAGCTAGTTGATTGCTAAGGATCATTCAAGAATTGTTGAATGTATGGTGTTGATTATAGTATGATGAGACAGATCATGCTACTGCAATAAGCAGACTGAATCAGTGTTGTTGTTGCAAATATTTGTTATAATTAGTGTTAGTAGGCTAAAGACTATTTTTTGTACGAATGTTGTTGTTGAGTAAGAATATGAAATGGCTAAGATGTTGTTATGACAATGTTACTATTGTTGATATGGTGCTGATAAGTTTGAATTGCTCAAAATTTATATAAATAGGGTTTCGAGTTGTTGACATGATAATGAGGATGTTGGATTTTTGATGATGGGGACTTGTCCCTATACTTAAAAGCCTAAATTTATGACAAGGTAGTTTATAGGATGATTTTTTTTTTTTTGAGACTGAGTTTGTCGATGGCAGGATAAGTTGTTGTTGATTAATACTACAAAACATTGTTTATGTACATGATTCTTATGATGAATGATAATATATGTAAGTACTTATGATTAGGGTTGTTAGAATGTTTGTGTGCTACTAATAAAAGAAGAATTTTCTAAAGGAAGTGACATTTTATTTTGAAAGGAATTGGATCCAATTTGAAAATAGATGAACAGGAGGTCCATGGTGTTTTGTGGGTTGGTTCCTCCAACTCATTGATGCCAACAATCTAATCCAAGGGAATGGGTGCTTCATGTTGGTAAGTGCTAGCATGATATAGAAGGGAGTCAATACTTCTTGTTGGTGGATTCCAATGAAATAATGTATGGGTGTGGGTATTATAAAAACATTTTAACTGAAGTGGGAACTTCCTACTGGTTGGTGCTAATGAACATATATAAATATTGAAGAAGAGAAGAAGAAGAATGGTTGTTTGATCCCTTTATGGGTTTCCACCTTAAAAATATTTATGCGATGTGTGCTTGATATTCATGATTTTATTGTTTTTTTATGGTTCTACTCAAATTAAAATATCTCTAACAAAATGAAAAATATAAATTTGTACTAATTCATGAAATATTGATCCCCCCCCCCCGCCTACCCCTTCTTAGTATTTCCAAAAATTGGTATCAAAGCAAGTTCTTCAGTAATTAGCTCAAAAACTAGAAGGAGATCCATGGAATTAGGGAAAAAAAAGGTAGAACAAGAAGCAAAAAACTAAAAATATGAAGACAATTAAGAAGGATTGTGACTATGCAAGTAATGCATCAGATGTAGTGGTTGTATCAAAAGTTGTTGAAAAAGGACAATCAAATATATAACAATTCGTGGGTCATTAAGGTATCATTATACTCAATGATACAAACTATTAGGCATGGAAAGAAAGGATGAAATCTAGTTTAATATATCTTGGATTTGATGTTTGGCATTTTGTGTGTAATGGCTATACTAAAATCCCCCCAACAAGTCATGAATTGTAGAAGGATGCTCATGCTATGAATTAAATTCTTTATAGTTTACTTGAGTCATAACTTGAGAAGATTATGCATAATGAAAATACAAGGATGTATGGGACAAGTTGCAAGCCATCTACGAAGGGATAACACTAAAATAAATGTAGATGAAGAATGTATTAAATCACCAGGTAACTTTTTATATTGATGTAAATGTATAAATATAGGTTATATTTCTTCTTCCTGTTTTGAAATCCATGATCAAAAACATAGGAATGAGAAAGCATTCAATGCATATGAAGAATAAAATCGTAATCTATCAAAAGATGAGTGTGGCCATGCAGATGAATCATTTTCTTTCATATCAGATGGTGTTATGGATTCAAAAGAAGAAATGTTAGAAAATGAATATGATTTCATAAGGAAACTTCTCCTTGCCTGAGAAAATATTAAGAGTCTCAAGGAGAAGCTATAAGTATATGAGAATAGGGATAAATATGTGGACGCATCAAAGAAAATTATAAGAGTCATACAAAACAATCTATAAGAAGTTAAAAGAGTAAATGAAGTAGTGAATGGACAACTTAACGAAAGGGAAAGACAATGTGAGAGACTTGAAGTTAAAATCATTTCTTTAAGGACTGGTCTAGAAAAGGCAAATGAACTAGAAATTTAATATGATAAGTTACTCCAGATATTTGATGAGAAAGAGTATGATCTTAAGGAACAAATTATCATGTTGAGAACCTAGTGAGAAGAGGCAAGAAGAGTTGAAGAAGTAATATGCAATTATATAAAAGAAAGAGGGGACCACTATGAGAAATTAGAAACTAAATTTGTCTCACTAAAAAGTGATTTAGAAGAGAAGGTCAAACAGTTGATATTTCAAGATAGTACCAAGATGTTCGACAATCTCCTCAACAATCAAATGTCTCCCTCCATTAAATCAGGTTTTGGCTTTCACGAAGCAATTAAGGGAGAATCCAACTCACAGACATATGCAGGGAGTATCAAAGACAATAAGGAAACATCATGAAACCTTGGTAGAGAGACAAGTAGTAGCAAAACACTAAAATAAAGCGAGGAGATAAAAAATAAATGAAGAAAGTAGTAGGACCAACAACCAATAAGAGTGACCTTTTGAAGAAGATCAGTTGCTCCCAGGGATTATTATAGGATAAATGCAAGATTCCAAAACAATCCCTTTTCTCCTTTGATGGGTGATGTTAAGTGTTTTATCTACCACTACTTTGGACACATTGTTGTTGATTGTAGAAGCAAATTGCTCATATCTTACAGTCAGGTTTCTCCAACAAGTAGTTAAGGAAGAACACTTCCCTTAAGACTATCATATGTTCCCAGGTATACAAGTTTCTTTTATGGAAATTGCTTCTCTTGTAATTTATTTGGGCATAAGGAAATAGACAAAAAATTATATGGATATGAAAGGAATATGAGGCAGATATCATATATGCAAAATGATCCCTTTTCCCCCTTTTTTGGTCTGATAAGATGTTATACATGTAATAAGTTTTGACACATGGAAAAGAAGTGTAGGACAAAGTCAATGATCTCTTTTAGAAAAATCAAATAGTCGGAAGAACCTATTCAGAAAATGTAGCTGAACAAGAAATCAAAATAGGATCCATTTAACAAAAGGGTAGAGAAGATGCCTCTTTCCATAGTCAACATACCAAAACATGGAAGGTAAAGGAAGAGAAGCAAGTAAATTGTGGCCTAATACTATGTGCGTTAGAGGAAGATGATCACTGGTACATAGACATTGGATGTTCTCATCATATGTATGGATATATGAACATATTTATCTCTTTGAATAAAACCAAAGGTGGCAATGTTATTCATGGAAATATTGCTCCAACTAAGGTGTTAAGAAAACGTAGAGCCAACCTTGATGTTAAAAATACAATTTTTGCTAATGTATTATTTGTTTGAAGGGCTAAAACATAACATCCTCAGCATGGTTCAAATGACCAATAGATGACATGTAGTCATATTCACTTCAAGAGGATGTAGAATGATATAAGAATAAATTGAAAAGGTAATAGAAAAAGGAATCAAAAAGCCATAAAAGATATATGTGTTGAAAATAACTCCAGGAAGAATTAAGGGATTGAAGACAATATCTTCTTCAAATTCTGGAAAAAAGGAAGCAAGGCCTATCTACAATCCATTAGTACCTGTTATATGGATAAACAGTATTATAGAATAAAGGTAAATAATATTGGCATAGTTTAAAGGGGAGCTTAATATGACATATCAAGGAAGAATAAATGTTGATAAAGTTACAATAAAAGAGTCGTGTTCAGTCAGGTTCATAGGAATAACTCTTATTAGAAAGCATAGTGCATAAAATTAGAGGGAGTTTCACAAGGAGGTATTTTTAGTGTAGTTGGCTAAGAAGTTTAGAATGTCCCACATGCTAAGGGGGAGCATACTCAACAAATACAAGGACAATTATTTGGCATTATTTAACATTGATGTCACACTATTTTGTAGGATCCATAAGAGTTAGATTTAGGGTTTCTACCTCTAATGAATGATTTTATGATGTGTAACATGCTCATAGGGAGAAAGTGTTTTTATTGGTAACATTGGCATAGGGGCCTCATGAAATAATAGTAGATGCCACAGCCATAAACATTGGCAGGAAAATGTTTTTGTAGATGGTCATAATACTTGGAGGTATAATGTGGTTAGCTTTTTTCCATTGATGTTAAAGGCAAAGAGAGGATGAGGTAGTTGGTCAATGCCAAAGGGGGAAATTTTTGGCGTTATGTTGGCATTGATGTCAACCTAGTGGATATTTTCTGCAAGATGGTTTGAGTATGGTTGCACAATGTCATTGGGAAGTTGATGATCGTGAAGAAATGTCGGAGAGTTTCTATTTGAGGTCTCTGATAAAGAATGAAGAATACATAGTCTTATTCAAGCATGAACACTGATTGAAGATGATCACCCAACATCCATAGCCCATATTTCTCATGAACAATTAATGATTGAAACTCATATTAGCCATCTATAATCCACGTCTGCATTAGTATGACATATTTTTGGGGCTAATTAGCTTTGTTCAATGCAATCCATCGAAGCACCCATGGTAATGTTTGGATATGGTAATGGTTTTTCCCATGGTAATCTCATTTTGGCATTGATCTAGTCAATATCTAAAAATATATAAATACCACAACACAATCACTATTGGGACATGGAATCTAGAGTATAGTTTATGCAGTGCGATTGATCATTTCTAATCTAATATGAGTCCAATTCTGTGAATAATATATGGGGTATAAAGGTGTTCCTTTCACTGGTGGATTGTGATGTCTGAGGTATAATCTTCTTTGATTTGGTGTGCTTTTATTCTCTGTGAGCTCTTCCTAATGAAAGAAATATGGTAGAGAAGTGACAAATATGGATACGATTCTTTGATATGGTGCACATTGATCCTCTACGAGCCTTATCTAATGCAATCAGTAAAGGATATGGATGTGACTCTCTATTTTGTCACAAATAATCATTTTGGCTTTGTCCAAGTCTATGATCCAGTCATAACACCTAAATTGGGTATCAATTTTGAATCTTTTCTCTAGCACAAATGAATTATTGCATGCATTTTTCTTTTATAACCTTAGGTTCTTCTTGATTTGGTGCGATGCTAGTGTGGACTGATCTAATATTAGTCAGACCTATGTGATTTTTGATAATGACATAATCATATGATCTAATGCAAAATGTAATTAAGGTGTCATCAAGATCTAAGTATTGTTCATTTTCCTAAGTGTGTTTCACTAACCTTGTGATTGTTGATCTAATGATTGTATCTTATACTTTATTCTGGTGAAATTATAGTCAACTGATTTGGCCTTTGGTGGTAGTTAATGACATCATGGATGTTGGAATCAACATTACTTTGTAAATACATTTTCTATGTACCTTTTTTATGATTAAATCAACTCATTGCAAGAGGGGACTAGTTTAGGTTTCTTGTTTAATTTAAAATCTGATGTCAACCTCTGAGTCATAGTTTCCAAACCTTAGAATTTGATGGTTGTAGTGCATGAAAATGTGTGAAATCAAAAGTATTGGTTTTAGTGTTGAATCTGCTCTTGAGTGAAGCTTGCAAAATTTGTAGCGTATACTTACAAACCAATTGCAAATTGTCTTTCTTACAAGGTTGATTCTCATTGTGGGTGGAGCTTGTATAGCTCTAATATCTCTTATATTATTCTAAGAAGATTACCATTAAAACTCAAGTTACTAAATATGCAGGAGACACCTTTGTAACAAGTCATGAGAAATTGTTAGGGTTTGAGAATCAATATTTAATACTCTAAGCAAAATTAGAGTCTAAATCTTATGTTTAATAGCCTCTTACTATCTGATTGTTGGCATTATGACACAGATTTGGCACTATGACACAGGTGTTGTCCTTGATGGCAACACACTCAGATGTCAGATCATAGTTCAGACTCTCAAAATGAAGAAATAAAGGTATATGTTGGTTCCTAATTGACCAAGGTAGGTGTACACGCGGGTTAGTAGACCAAAAGGCACGTATGCCATACACATGCACTTTCACGGAAGGAAAGGCGCGAACATGTTGGAAAACTCAGTTTTGGTCCGTGGTATTTGGTCCATGGTATTTTGATTCATGGCATTGGTCCAAGGTATCCTGTCTGAAGTGTTGGCCCTAGGTATTTGGTCCAAGGTATTAGTTCTAATTTGTTTTGGTCTATGGTATTAAGTAAGGCCTAAGACTATAAAAGGAGGAGAAGATCATTAGGCAAAGGAATCGCGTATTGACTATCTAATGAAGAGAAAGATCTAGAATACAAGTTATTGGGTTATAGTGCACAGCTGGATCTAAATCAAGGATGAACCATAGCGCTTAAGGAAGGATAAGACCTAAGGATGGGTCAAGATCTTAAAGCTTGAAGTGAAGTATCTTTGTGTGTTTTGATATTTTATCTGAATAATTGGCGCATGTTGTAGACTATAAATATGATGATCTGGGTATAACTGAAGTCTGAAATTGTTGCAAAGTTTAAATCATCATTTATAGATATGTACGCAGGTTCACCTTAGAAAAGGCACGTATACACATTGGTTCTACATATTAAAATAACGTATACATCTTAAAATTGATTTACAGATTTGTACGTAGGTTCGCCTTAAGAAAAGTGTGTATGCACACAGGTTCAACACATTAAAGTAGTGTATACCTCATAAAATATGCTTTAGCTACTTCTAGTTGTTGTTACTTTGTTATGGGTTCTAGTTACTGTATTCTGGTTACATCATTCTGAAAAGTAATTGATTGATTCAGCTGTGGTTGGTGCAAAGGAGATTGATTGATGCAGATGTATTTGATGTTTGAATGATGTTATTGATGAATCCAGTCTGAAAATTTATGAAACGTGGTCCCTGGAAGAAAAGAGAAGGTTGTAGCCTTCTGTAGGCCGGCACCTATGTACTAGTAAACATATCAGCTAGTACAAGAGCTAGGGGGTTATAGCTCCCTTCTAGGAGAAGCTGGAGAATGAGAGAAGGTTGTAGCCTTCTGCAGGTAGAAGCCTGCATACTGGTATAAGACTGCACCAGTACAAAAATTGTAAAAAGAAATTTCTTATTAAAAGAAGATATAGACGATTGTAGCTGGTGGTTGTCACCCACATTGGGTTTCCACCTTATATCTTGTCTTCATGTGTGTGTGATTATCTATTATGTTTTACTGCACCTAGTTACTGCTTATATGGTTCTAGTGCACTGAGTAAAGATCAACATATGATAAATTAACTAAATCATAAGTTTGCAGGATATATGCTAGTTGCCTTAAATACAGTTGCATATACACGCAAGTTCCATTAACCGAAGTAGCGTATATGAATCTGATTATGGAAATGAAATATTATTGACTTGCTAATACTGATTCACCCCCCCCCCCTCAGTATTATTTCCAACAATTGGTATCAGAGCAGGTCCTTTAAAAGAATCTTGATCGCTTGAAGGACGATTTATCATCATGAGTAACTACGAAAGAGAGGGATCCATTAGACCACCAATCTTTGATGGGAGCAGCTTCATTTATTGGAACGTAAGGACTACAACCTATCTTCAATCTCTTGGAACAGATGTTTGGGAAATCGTGGAAGCAGGATATACATTTCCATCAACAATTCCTACAGATACAACAGGTAAGAAGCAATATGAAACCAATGTCAAGGCTGTCAATACATTATTAGGGAGTTTGTCACAATCAGAATTTGTCAAAGTTATGTAGCTCAAAACCACCAAAGAAATATGGGACAAGATCATTCTAAGCTATGAAGGAGACAATCAAGTAAAACATGCAAAACTACAATCTCTCAGAATTCAGTATGAAACTCTCAAAATGCACAATGATGAAAGTATCGCTAGTTACTTCTTACGCATAGATGAGATTGTTAATTTCATGAAGAACTTGGGTGAAGAGATCAAAGAAGTTACTTTAGTTGAAAAGGTTTTAAGATCCTTATCTACTAAGTTTGAATCAAAAGTATCTGCCATAGAAGAAAAGCAGGATCTTCAGACTATCACTATGACACAGCTGCCCGGAATATTAACTGCCTTCGAAATGAGAAAAGGAGATCCATTAGATATGAGAGAAGCCACATTCAAAGCTTCAATAAGAGAAGAATTCCATGAATCAGGACATATTTCAGAAGGAGAAGAAGAAACAAACTTTGTCAAGAACCTTCAATGGTGTTCCGGGAGATTCAGAGGTAAACTACCTTTCAAATGTTTTTCTTGTGGAAGAGTTAGTCATTATGCTGCCAAATGTCCTCATAAAGATAAGCTTGATAAAGTTAAGGAATCAGAAAAATGGAATAAAAAACAAATTGTGAGTAAGAAGAGCTACTATACTCATGAAGATAGTGATGGTTTACCAAATAGTGATGAAGATGAAAATAGTAATGACTATAGACTTCTAATGGCTTTTGAAGATGATGATTTCTTAGATGCTTTAGATGAAGATGACCTTTATGAAGAAATCTCTAAACTCAAAGTCTATTTAGAAGAAAAGAATATGATTATAGATACTCTGACATTCCAACTTGCTGAAAGAGAAAAACACAATGAAAATCTAGAATGTGAAATTGTGGGTCTAAGAACGGATATTGAGAAAACAAAAGCTCTCAATCTTAGATTTGCTAAAGGATCAGAAACCTTAAATGAAATTATCAAAGTGCAGCGTTCTCCTCTAATAGAGACAGGTCTTGGATATACTAAAGAAGCATCCCAAGCACAGAACTCGTCAAATTCCACTAAAATCTATCTTGATGCAACAAAGAGCAGTGAATAGTTTGACAATCGACAACAAAGGCATAAAGTAGATCACCAAGTAAATCAGGGTCAATTTACTTCAAGGATGAATAGAAGCTACAAACCTCAGGTAAATCATACTCAATCTTCTTCAAGAATGAATATCAATAGCAACTACAATCACCGGGTCAGTAGATTCGATAATTGCAGGAACTTCTTTAATGGCCAATGTTTTTCATGTCATAACTTTGGACACAAAGCTGCTCAATGTGTTGCCTACGAAACCATCATGACTAGAGAAGCACAAAATCAAAGGAATATGACGGGCATCATGAAACGGACCTACAATAACATTTCTCTTCTTGAAAATGAAATAGAATGCCCTATCTGCAACAACTTTGGTCACGAAGAATCTGAATGCAGGAGTAAAATTCATCAAACATCTTAGAAGGAGCAAACTGCATTAAATCCATAAATATGGAGAAATAAAGAACCACAAATAGAAAGATGTGGTATAGCCTTGTGTGAAAAATGACAAGAAAATCAATGGTACATAGACAGTGGATGCTCGAAACACATGACAGGTGATAAAGAAAAACTTCAGGCATATAATGCCTTAGAAAAGGAAAAGAAGGTCTCATTTGGAAATGACACTTCCACTATCATAAAAGGTAATGGTTCTGTTCTTCTAAGAGAAAAAGTTAAAGCTAGGAATGTTATGTATGTTGACGGTCTAAAGCATAACCTGTTGAGTGTTAGTCAAATGTATGATCAAGGAAATGAAGTAGTCTTTCGATCAAATGGATGTGTTGTTCATGAGCTTGATACAGGAGAAACCGTGATCAAATGTATAAGAACTCCTAACAACTTATATATACTCAAGGGAGGACAACAACAGTGCTATCTAAGCAGAAATGATGAACATTGGCTATGGCATAGAAGATTGGGGAATCTATGCTTATCTCAAATAAGAAAAGCAAGAAAATTCCAGGTTGTTTGTGATCTTCCTGATATTAGAATTATAGAAAATACAATATGCAAATCATGTCAAATTGGTAAGCAAACTAAGTCGCAATTCCTTGAAAAGGAAGGATCAGCTAGTAAGCCTTTTGAACTTGTTCATACTGATTTATGTGGTCCATCAAGGAAAAAGTCACCTCGTGGAGAGGAATACTTTATATTGTTCATTGACGATTTTTATAGAATGTGTTGGATAGGGCTTATAAAGCATAAAGATGAAGCATTTGAAAAATTAAAAGCCTTCAAAGTCTTGGTTGAAAATGAATCAGATCGCAAAATCAAATGTCTCAGATCTGATCGAGGAGGGGAATTTACCTCGGATGAATTCTTTGACTTTTGTGAAGAACATGGAATAAAAAGGGAATTCTCCACTGCAAGGAATCCTCAGCAAAATGGAGTGGTACAAAGGATGAATAGAACTATTCAACAAATGGCTCGTGCTATGCTAGATGAGTCTGGAACTCCTACAACCTTCTGGGGTGAAGCCGTATTTGTTGCCATCACTATTCTAAACAAAGCAAATGTTAGGGTAAACAACACTCAAACTCCACATTAACTTTAGCATGGTAAGACTCCTACTGTAAAATACTTCAAAGTTTTTGGAAGCAAATGTTACATCAAAAGCACTGATGAAAAACTTGGCAAGTTTGAACCTAGAGAAGATGAAGGCATTCTCCTTGGTTACTCTTCTTGAAGTAAAGGATATAAGTGTTATAATAAAATACTTGGGAAAATTATTGAAAGTATTGATGTTGTGGTTGATGAAGCATGCAAAAATCCAAAGTATGTAAAAACCGAAGATTGTGGAGAAGATGAGGATTATCTTCCACATCAAATCAGAATAATTCTGAAGAAGAAACCAATGAAGCACAAGAAGAATAGATAATGGCATAAGAAAAGACTCCATCCAGGTATGTTTAGAAAAATCATCTAGAGACTCAAATTTTGGGACAGAAAGAGGCAGGTGTGCAAACAAGAAGAACTATTACAGAAGCCTCAAGCTATCTAGCATTGCTTTCCTCCATCGAACCTCAAAATGTAAATGAAGCATGCAAATATGAATGTTGGGTCAAGGCCATGAATGAAGAGCTTGAGCAAATTGAAAAGAATAATACTTGGGAATTAGTTCCCAAACCTCATGATAAGAATATCATAGGAACCAAATGGATATTCAAAAACAAGATGAATGAAAATGGATAAGTTATTAGAAACAAGGCTAGACTTATTTTTAAAGGGTATGCTCAACAAGAAGGTATATATTTTGAAGAAACTTTTGCACCTGTTGCAAGACTTGAAGTCATAAGAATGTTCCTTGCTCTTTCTAGTTTTCAAAAATTCAAAGTATACCAAATGGATGTAAAATCTTCTTTTCTTAATGGGGACTTAGAAGAAGAAGTATATATTGAGCAACCGGATGGATTCATTCTTAGAAATGATCCAAAACTTGTATGCATGCTCAAAAAGGCTCTCTATGGTCTAAAACAAGCTCCAAGGGCCTGGTATTACCGTCTTGACAAATATCTCCATCAAAAAGGTTTTTCAAAAGGATCAGCTGATAACAATCTATATACAAATATTGACAATAATAAATTGCTAATACTTATTGTGTATGTTGATGATATCATTTTTGGTAGCAATGAGTAAAAAAATTTCTTTGGTAATGCAGCAAGAATTTGAAATATCCCTGCTTGGTGAGCTCACATATTTTCTTGGTCTACAAGTTCAACAAAAGAAAGATGGTATTTTTCTATCACAAACCAAGTATCTCAAGCAGATCTTGAAAAAACATGACATGGAAGATTCTAAACCAGTGTGTGCACCTATGGTAACAGGATGTAGACTTAGCGCAAATGATGAATCAGTAGCAGTACATCAACCAACCTATAGACCCATGATTGGCAGTCTGCTTTATCTAACAGGTACCTGACCAGTCATCATGTATGAAATGGGAATATTTGGAACATTCCAACCAATCGAAAGGAATCACACCTTCAGGCAGTCAAAAGGATTTTCAAATATCTTTAAAGAACATAGAACTTTGGTTTATGGTATCCTAGAGATACAGATCTTACACTTCATGCATATACAGATGCATATTGGGAAGGAAGCGTTGATGACTGGAAAATCAATAGTGCTGGTGCATTCTATATGGGTTCTAGATTAGTATCTTGGTTCAGCAAGAAGCAAAGTTCAATTGCATTATCTACAACTGAAGCAGAATAAGTGGCTGCTACATCTTGTTGCACACAACTCCTTTGGATGATGCAAACATTGCAAGACATTCATATCACATGTACTCCACCCATCTCCATTCTATGTGATAATACAAGTGCAATCAGTATTTCAAAGAATCTAGTCATGCATTCCAAGACCAAGCACATACCCATTAAATATCATTTTCTACGTGAACAAGTTCTTGAACAAAAGGTCAAATTGGAGTATGTTCCCTCCAAAGAACAGGTTGTTGATATATTCACCAAACCACTACCCAAAGAGAGATTTGAATATCTCAGACAGAAGCTAAGAGTAGTTTATGCATCATCTTACTATCAAAAATTGTCTGTTTCAAAGAAATGTGGTTGTACGAGAGTTCCATGAAGCGTATCTGCGTACATACGCTGGTTTCTATGGATACAGTCGCGTATATGTTGGTTTGAAGAAAAATAGTGGGCCATACTCAAGATGAAAGGAGTCTGATATGGGGCTGACAGTGATCATCTGGCGTAGGGGGGGCATATACTTCTAATAATGCATTGTTGGTATTATCTTAGAAGATCTTGGTACAAATTCACAATTGTTTTTGAAGCAGGTGGAACATGTTTAGGGGGAGATCATGGTTGTTGGTATGGATGGTGATTGACAGACGCTGCTGATGATAGTTGCTGATAACTATCGTGGTCTTATTTCAGATATTTGGTCTCTATGTCATGTATATCTTTTAATGTCAAGGTCATGAAATGACCTATTTTGGTTCCTCACTATGCATGAGATGGATGATGTAATGTTCTTATTTTGACATGTATAAACATTTGGTATATCCCCACTTGGTTGGGTGGATGAGTCAAACATGGTATATCCCCACTTGGTTGGGAGATGGATTTATGTATCAGTCATTGGTGATAGGAATGTCATTTATGATGTGTAGAGTCATGTTCTTCTTTTAGAACATCTTTTTGCAAACCTTGCTTATTTTCAGGGGGAGCATGGAGCTCAATCAACACTCTTTAGCATATCAAAGAATTCAGCATGATCTCAGGGGGAGCATAACCCTTTTCCCTTGATGACAAAGGGGGAGAGTGACTTGGGGTTGCCATCAAGTCCAAAGGGGGAGATTGTTGGCACTATGACACAGGTGTTGTCCTTGATGACAACTCACTCAGATGTCAGATCACAGTTCAGACTCTCAGAATGAAGAAAGAAAGGTATACGCAGGTTCCTCATTGACCAAGGCGTGTGTACACATGGGTTAGCATACCAAAAGGTGTGTATGGCGTACACACGCACTTTCATGGAAGGAAAGGCACGTACATGTTGGAAAACTTAGTTTTGGTCGGTGGTATTTGGTCCATGGTATTTTGATCCATGGTATTTGTCCAAGGTATCTTGTCGAAAGTGTTGACCCCAGGTATTTGGTCCAAGGTATTGGTTCTAAGTGATTTTGGTCCATGGTGTTGAGTAAGGCCTAAGACTATAAAAGGAGGAGAAGATCGTTAGGCAAATGACTCACGTGTTGAATATCTAATGAAGAGCAAGATCTAGAATATAGGTTATTGGGTTATGGTGCACAACTGGATCTGAATCAAGGATGAACCTTAGTGCTTGAGGAAGGATAAGATCTAATGATGGGTCAAGATATTAAAGCTTGAAGTGAAGTATCTTTGTGTGTTTTGATATTTTATCTGAATAACTGGCGCATGTTGTAGACTATAAATATGATGATTTGGGTATAACTAAAGTATAGAATTGTTGCAAAGTTTAAATCATCATTTATAGATCTGTACGCAAGTTCACCTTAGAAAAGGCATGTGTACACACTGGTTCTGCATATCAAAACAACGTAGACATCTTAAAATTGATTTGCAGATCTGTACGCAGGTTCGCCTTGAGAAAAGTGTGTATGCACGCAGGTTTGACACATTGAAGTAGTGTATACCTCATAAAATATGTTTTATCTACTTCTGGTTGGTGTTACTGTGTTTTGGGTTCTGGTTACTATTTCTGGTTACTGTATTCTGGTTATAGCATTCTAAAAAGTGATTGATTAATTCAGTTATGATTGGTGCAAAGGAGATTGGTTGATGTAGATGTATTTGATGTTTGAATGATGTTATTGATGGATCCAGTCTAAAAATTTATGAAATGTGGTCCCTGGAAGAAAAGAGAAGGTTGTAGCTTTCTGTAGGCGGACACCTGCATACTAGTAAACATACCAGCTAGTACAAGAGCTAGGGGGTTGTAGCTCCCTTCCAGGAGAAGCTGGAGAACAAGAGAAGGTTGTAGCCTTCTGCAAGTAGAAGCCTGCATACTGGTATAACATTGTACCAGTACAAAAATTGTAAAAAGTTGTTTCTTATTAAAAGAATATAGAGACGATTGCACCAATTGGTTTTCACCCACATTGGGTTTCCACCTTATATCTTGTGTTCATGTGTGTGTGATTGTCTGTTATGTTTTACTGCACCTGGTTACTGCTTATATGGTTCTGATGCGCTGAGTAAAAATCAACATATGATAAATTAACTGAATCATAAGTTTTCAAGATATATGCTAGTTGCCTTAAATACAGTTGCGTATACATGCAAGTTCCATTAACTGAAGTAGCGTATATGAATCTGATTATGGAAATGAAATATTATTGACTTGCTAATATTTTTGAAGCAGGTGGAACATGTTCAGGGGGAGATCATGGTTGTTGGTATGGATGGTGATTGACAGATGCTGCTGATGATAGTTGCTGATAACTATCGTGGTCTTGTTTTAGATATTTGGTCTCTATGTCATGTATATCTTTTAATGTCAAGGTCATGAAATGACCTATTTTGGTTCCTCACTATGCATGAGATGGATGATGTAATGTTCTTATTTTGACATGTATAAACATTTGGTATATCCCCACTTGGTTGGGTGGATGAGTCAAACATGGTATATCCCCACTTGGTTGGGAGATGGATGTATGTATCAGTCATTGGTGCTAGGAATGTCATTTATGATGTATAGAGTCATGTTCTTATTTTAGAACATCTTTTTGCAAACCTTGCTTATTTTTAGGGGGAGCATGGAGCTCAATCAGCACTCTTTAGCATATCAGAGAATTTAGCATGTACTCAAGGGGAGCATAACCCTTTGCCCTTGATGACAAAGGGGGAGAGTGACTTGGGTTGCCATCAAATCCAAAGGGGTAGATTGTTAGCATTATGACACGGATTTGGCACTATGACACAGGTGTTGTCATTGATGACAACTCACTCAGATGTCAGATCACAGTTCAGACTCTTGGAATGAAGAAAGAAAGGTATACGCAGGTTCCTCATTGACCAAGGCATGTGTACACACGGGTTAGTAGACCAAAAGGTGCGTATGGCATATACACGCACTTTCACTGAAGGAAAGGTGCGTACATGTTGGAAAACTTAGTTTTGGTCTGTGGTATTTGGTCCATGGTATTTTGATCCATGGTATTTGTCCAAGGTGTCCTGTCCAAAGTGTTGACCCTAGGTATTTGGTCCAAGGTATTGGTTCTAGGTGATTATGGTCCATGGTGTTGAGTAAGGCCTAAGACTATAAAAGTTGGAGAAGATCATTAGGAAAAGGACTCACATATTGAATATCTAATGAAGAGCAAGATCTAGAATACAAGTTATTGGGTTACGGTGCACAACTGGATCTGAATCAAGGATGAACCTTAGCGCTTGAGGAAGGATAAGATGTAATGATGGGTCAAGATCTTAAAGCATGAAGTGAAGTATCTTTGTGTGTTTTGATATTTAATCTGAATAACTGGCGCATGTTGTAGACTATAAATATGATGATCTGGGTATAACTGAAGTCTGGAATTGTTGCAAATTTTAAACCATTATTTATAGATCTGTACGTAGGTTCACCTTAGAAAAGGCGCATATCAAAACAACGTATACATCTTAAAATTGATTTGCAGATCTGTACGCAAGTTCGCCTTGAGAAAAGTGTGTATGCACGTAGGTTTGACAGATTGAAGTAGCGTATACCTCATAAAATATGCTTTATCTACTTATGGTTGCTATTACTGTGTTTTGGGTTCTGGTTACTGTATTCTAGTTACAACATTATAAAAAGTGATTGATTGTTTCAGCTATGGTTGGTGCAAAGGAGATTGGTTGATGCAGATGTATTTGATGTTTGAATGATGTTATTGATGGATCTAGTTTAAAAATTTATGAAATGTGGTCCCTAGAAGAAAAGAGAAGGTTTTAGTTTTCTGTAGGCCGGCACCTATGTACTAGTAAACATACCAGCTAGTACAAGAGCTAGGGGGTTGTAGCTCCCTTCCAGGAGAAGCTGGAGAATGAAAGAAGGTTGTAGCCTTTTGCAATTAGAAGCCTGTGTACTGGTATAAGATTGCACCAGTACAAAAATTGTAAAAAGTAGTTTCTTATTAAAAGAAGATAGAGATGATTGCACCAAGTGGTTTTCACCCACATTGGGTTTCCACCTTATATATTGTGTTCATGTGCATGTGATTGTCTGTTATGTTTTACTGCACCTGGTTACTGCTTATATGGTTTTGATGCACTAAGTAAAAATCAACATATGATAAATTAACTGAATCATAAGTTTGCAGGATATATGCTAGTTGCCTTAAATACAGTTGCGTATACACGCAAGTTCCATTAACTGAAGTAGCGTATATGAATCTGATTATGGAAATGAAATATTATTGCTTGCTAATACTGATTCACCCCCCCACGCGCCCGCGCGCCCCCCCCCCACACACAACCCCCCCCCCACCCCCCAACCACCCCCCGCCCCGTCCCCCACCCCCACCAAAAAACCCAACCCCCCCCCGCCTCAGTATTATTCCAACAATTACATGTGGTTATGAAGTTGATTAATGATTCTTTATGCTAAAACTTATTTTGCTACTATGACAAAAAAAGTGTTGAAAGTCAAAGCTACCAGGTCAAATTCGTAAACAATTTATTTCCTTGGTGAAGAGTGTGCTACTATCATAGGTATAACTAAGGTTTTTGATATGCCAATGAAGAAATCTTCCTGAGCTAGAATAGTTACAAAGATTAATGATGAACACATTAAAGTTGTAGAGAGGATGTGTTGTAGTTGAAACATTATGCTGAAGTTTGTGTGCAAAAAAGATTGTTCTACCTGTGATGACGAACTTTCTTGTAATATGTTCATATAATTCACTGATTAGGGTTAATTGACAAATGTATTAATTGTGATATTTCAAGGTCAAATTTGGTCCTTTGCTAGTGTTAAGGTTTGAATTCCGATGAAAGAGTATATAAATGTTGTTATGACATGCCTAATTAGTGTGTTTGCTTAACTATTTAAGTGAAAACAAGGCTACTATAACTAATGGTTTTGCTTAGAAATTGCATAAGTTTGCTACACATTTTATGACAGGCCTGAATCTTAGAGATCAGAGTGTGTATTGTTAATGAACACTAGATTTCAGAGAAGTGATATGTCTTAGGTTAATGATGTGTTGATGACCTTGTTGATTTGACAACCATAATATTGTATGAGCATGATGATGTGTTAGGGTTTGTATTGCAAACAATATGTTGATGATTGTTGGACTAGTGTTTGTTGTTGAGCTAGTGTGCTACTAATTACAAAGTGTGGTTATGATTACTGAGCTAGTTGATTGTTGAGCATTGTTGAAGAATTTTTGAATATATGGTGTTGATTATTGTATGAGGAGACATTGCATGCTACTGCAATAAGTAGTCTTGATTGATGCTTGTGTTGGAAATAATTGTTACAAGCAATGTTAGTAGGTTGGAGATTGTTTGTTGTAATTATAATGTTGTTTTTGAATTAGAATATGAAATGGCTAAGATATTGTTATGACATGGCTAATATTATTGATATGTTGATGATAGGTTTGAATTTATTAGAATTGATATATCTAGGGTTTGGAGCCATCAACATGATGATGAGGTTGTGATTGAAGATGTTGAGCTGCTGATGATAGGTACTTGTCTCTATGATTAAAAGCTTGACTTTTTGATAGGGAAGTTTATGGGATGATTGTTTTTTTTGTTGAGACTGAGTTTATTGATGATAGGATAAGTTGGTTTTGATTAATACTATATAATATTGTTGATGTACGTGAGGTTTATGATGAATGATAATATGTGTAAGTGCCTATCATCAAGGTTACCAAAATGTTTGTGTGATGTTAATGAAAGAAGAATTTGCTAAAAGAAATGACATTTGATTTTGAAAGGAAGTGGATCTAAGTTGAAAATAGTTGAAAAGGAGGTTGATGGTGTTTTGGGGTCGATACCTTCAACTGGTTGGGACAAACGAATTTATCCAAGGGAGTAGGTGCTTCCTATTAGTGGGTGTTAGTGAAACAGAGGAGGGAATGGGTGCTTCTTGCTAGTTGGTGCCAACAAAATAGAGAAGGGATTAGGTGCTTCATATTGGTGGGTGCTAGCTAAACAAGGAAGGGAGGCAATGCTTCTTGTTGGTGAGTGCCAATGAAACAATGTATGGGAGTGAGTGCTTCTAGTTGGTGGGTGCCAACATTGTAAAGGGAGTGGGTGCTTCCTACTAATCGATGTCAGTGAACATATGTAAAGATTGAAAAAGAGAAGAATAAAAGTGGTGGTTTTCTACCTTTATGAGTTTCTACCTTAAAAATATTTGTGTCATATGTGTTTGATATTCATAATGTTATTTTCTGTTTGCTCATGCAACATATCACTAACAAATTAAAAATATAAATTTATACTAATTCTTGACTGATTTACCCCTTCCAATATTTCCAACATTTATTTTATAAAATTCACTCACTTATAATTTATAATATATAAAATTATCATTTTAATCATTATTATACATGTATATATACATATAATACTATATTTATAATATTTTTATTTTTCCTATAAAATTTTATATTAAATATATAAAATTATATATTAAAATATTTAAAACAAAAGTGAATATTTAATTAGTGTAGGTGATAAATATTATTTCAATACCTACACGTATAATTTAAAAAAACATATAATAATAAAATTATTCAAATTTATTAATCATATTCCTAATATTTTGGTTAATGTCAAATTTTCACCACCCATTATGATATTTTTAGCTATTTTTTAAAAAAATTTTCATAAATATTATATTATATAATTTAATAAATTAAATTTAAAAATCAATTTAATTGGTTGAATTTGAATTATTTATAATATATTTATAAATAAATAAAATATAAACTTATATTATATTAATTATAAATTACTATAAATTTATTTTATAAAAATTTAAAATTGTTATATAATTAAATTAAATTTATATCTTATAATATTTGAAATGCCAATCTTCCGAATAAAAAAATGCCTTTGGATATAAAGTTGGAGTAAGTTATCAAAATCAATAAAAAGAGTGAAATAAAGCATAATAAGACAGGTGAGTTGTAGCTAATTTTGTTTTCTAAATCTAAATTGAATAATTATAATTTTATTTTGAAATCTAAAGTGTTTAATTATGATTTTATTTCTATATTCAAAGTGTTTCTAAAACTCTGAAAATATAACCAGGAATTGACTAAAAATAGAAAAAGAAACCACACATTCAGTGAAAAGTAAAAAAAAACCACTATAAAAAAATCACGTGTTTATTTACTCAAAATAAAAAAGAAACTACTTGAAGAAAAAAAAAAAAAAAAACCACTAACATATTGGACATGAGTAGGGTATGTCCACTCTAGCAACTATGCAATCGTGCTCTACCCGACACTATGAAGATATGTAATCAATTCTTGGATTTTTTTTACCATTGAGTTTGTGTGAGTAGGGTATGCTTACTCTAGCCATTATGCAATCATGCTCTACCCGACACTATGAAGATATGTTTGACATAATTTATTTTTGGTTTTTTTACCATTGAGCTTGTATTTATCGTAAAACTGTGTGTGGTTTTGAATCAAATTAAGCTCTGTGGATTTGAATAATCTTAGCCATGGAAAATTTTAGGGGCTAATGTTTGCCTAGTAGACTAATTTTCCATGAATTTTCTACAAAAAAGATTTGCCAATTTCCAATTTTTGTAAAACATGATTCACTCGAATTTTAGAATATAAAATTATTTTACCTTAAAAATGGCCAACATTATATAGAGACTATATATAAAATCATTATAAATTTGAATAATTATACAAATATATCAATAAACATTTTATAGTTTTCGTATTAGGGATTAGTGAAATTCGCCAATGTTTTTAAACTTCAAGAAAATTTTCCATCCTTAAAATTTTCCTTGATTTTGGCTTGAATTGGAATAGAGTAGTTGATCTCTTAGCATTTTTCCATGTCAATCTTTGTCCATTAGTTTGGTAGAGTTCCCACTTTTTTCTTGCTCAGGCTTCCGTGGAATAAAGCCTTAACAATCCAGTCATTTTTGCATTGCAATTTTTTTTGTCGTTTCACTTCATCTTCTGGAAAAGGAAAAATATATTAGAAAGAAATTTGTGTTGAAGATAAACAAAATTTTAAGGCGAATGTTTCCTAATTACTTACATTGGAAATTTAGAGGCATGTTTGATGACTAGAGGTAAGAGTCCTAGGGATATACAACATTATCACAAGCCTTTTTTTAGAAGTTCATATGATGGTCCATGCCCATGAAGACCATTGTTGCGGTGGAAATGAGTGAAAGATAATGGAAGGATTTGCATAAAAAAACAACTTTGTTGTTCTTGGAACTCTGCAAGTATAGGATCATTCTCTTTTTAGTCTTTTTAGTGATCAAGGTGGTGCAACTATCACAGAGATTGTCATTTATATATGAAACTGTGAAATACATAATGAATAATCAAGATTTTGGGCAAAATAAGTCTCAGGATACAAGGCCTTGGTTTGGTTTGGATAGGCTTTTGCTTGCTCTGATCTATCTCTGTTTCATTGTGCTCATGAATGGTTTTGGTGGTGATTCAAGACAAAGGCCTTGGTTTCGTTTGGACAGGATTTTGCTTGCTCTAATGTGTCTTTGTTTCATTCTGCTCATGAATGGCTTCGGTGATGATTCAAGACAAAGGCCTTGGATTGGTTTGGATAGGCTTTTTCTTGCTTTGATTTGTCTTTATTTCATTGATCTCATGAATGGCTTTGGTGATGATTCAAGAAAAATGAACTCGAAATTTCCAAAGGTCTGGGAAATTGCAGAGGCTTCAATCCCTTCAAGTTTTGTAGCAACTAGAAAAGATCCAAGGTAAGGAAAAAAATTTTAAACTAGAGAATTCTAAATGCAATTCCATCTGCCCCTTGATATGTTTATTTTTCATTAATTTATTTCCCATGTAACATTTGATGACTTCTACATTGTCCTCTACTATTTCAGGCAGAGGAAAAACCATAGGGTTCCATTCTAACCCTAATACTTGTAATTTTTGCAAAGCCCCAATTGAACCAGACAGGATGGAGATATGGTTGTAAATCATGTCTAACTCCATCAAGCAAGCCACACAGCCTATTGATTCTGGTATATCCACCAGATAGTGAAATTTCTTTCTCACGTTCAAGACTTCTAGATTTTTAAGATGACGGATGTCTTTAGGGAGATGTCTGAGTTTGTTCAAATGGACATCTAGTACATAGAGATCTCATGTAGGAGGTCGATGGAGGAAGAGAAGTTACTTTATTTGAATGTATAGATAACTTCATCGGCTTCGTCAAATTCAAACCTAGCATACTTGGTGGTGCCTCCAAATACTTGAAATTCGCAATCAGCTCTTCCAACATGTTGTTAAATGCATAGCATATAACTGTATTAACTTGCATATCCATAACCCAAAAAAAACTAAGAAATTCAATATAAAAAAATACTCTGAACCTGCTTGCAATTTTGTATACTCTCTTAGGAAAAGTAACGAGCATGTTCTCATAAACATTTAGGGTTTTAATGTTCACAAGGCGTTCGATAGAATTGGGGAGAGATTTGAGGCGATTTGAAGTAATAACTAGACTTCTAAGATTCATTAGGTGAGTCACGCATTTGGGAAAGAAATACAATGGCCATTAACCTATTCCATTCCATATTGATTTAGCGTCCAATCGAATCCATCCATTCCAGGTCATTGAAGCCTCTAGCCATATTTTTTGTGGCAGCTTCTTGTAAGGGTTTGCATCTCAGGTTGAATATCAATGTTAGGAATTTTTAGTTTTTCCCTATGAAAGAATTATTTCTGCATGAAAAGAACAAGGAAGGAGGCCAATGAATTGTTTTCGCAGGAAGACAAAGCATGTATTGTTTCTGCAGGAAGACAAGGAGGGCAGTGTGATATAGGGAAAAGTGACACGTGGATGATAACTAGCATCAACAAATAATGGAGTGCAACAAGTGTCAGTCTTACATGAAATCTATTAAACTTGCGTATAAGAATTCGATAGAAAACATTAAATATAACCAAACTTTGCCTCAAACACTAGACTTTGGATAAAATGATATTGCCAAAATCTTTCTGCATCCACCATACTTTTGATAAAATGATATTGCCGCAATCTTTTTGCATTGGGCCATGTGAAGTCTATAATAAGAAGTAGAATGTTTTCCGATCCAAAAACTTTGTTTAAAATTTATGTGAATAAAATTAGGAGAAAGGGAAAAAAAAATCGATCAATAAATGAATTAATGAGAGGTCAACAATTAAACAATCGCTATAATCCCTCGAAAAGCAAGGACTAATAAAAAATTCAGATAAAAAAGAAATTAAACTCACTACTCAAATTATTATCCTTTCATTATTTCTTAAAATCATTAATAACTATTATAATAATAAATAATTAAATTTTATTCCATTTTATACCAACCAAACTTATTGTGAACTAACTTTACTCACTAAATTAAATTAATAATAAATAATATAAAAATAATTTAATTAATATTTTTAATATGGTAAATAATTTAGGTATTGACTTTATTGACTTTTATATGGTTTTATTGAAATAATAATATTCAAGACGAAACCATATATAATAGATTAATGATCATGTGAGACCTAAATTGCTTAATACGTTTCAAAATAATAAATAATTTAGCTATAAATAACAATATTCAAAAGAGAAAACGACATGATCTTGTATGGATTTTGGGCATTGGAAAACTCCAAATTCAATAATGACGGTAGTTTTATTTATATCTCCTTGTCATCATAAATGAACCGTATCCTCTATATCACATGATTCAACTTGAAGAAATGGCATCCATCAGAATTTATATATTTATATATAAAGATATATATATATATGCTATTGTGGTTCATTTTTAATACTTAACTAGCAAGGGACCCATACTAGTATGGGACCCATTTATCAATTGGAATGGTTAAATGTTTACAAGTGAAATGATTTAAATTTTGTTAGGAGGGCTTTGTGAAGTGAAATGTTGAATGGTTAAAGCTTCTTAAGCACTTTATCATTATTATTTATGTGGGGGAGAGGGAATCATTTATTATTATCTATATTTTTAATTTTATTGAAATTGTGATATAGTTTTGATGTAATGAAATGAAATGTTTAAAGAAAATGGACATTCTATATTTCATAGAGGCAAAGGAGATTTTGTTTTGGATGGACTTTGGAGGGAATTTCTAATTTTTAATAATTAATATTTAAACAATAGTTCTAGGCTAATGTCAATTTAAAGAAGTTTAGAAAAATTAATTGTAAGATAGAAATATGGTGGATATGATAGAGGAGATTATGAGATAGGTTTTAATCATTGAATAAAAACTAAAATGATGATACTCATAATTTTTAATAAAATTTTAATCATAAAAAATTATGATAGCGAATAAAAATAAGAGATGTGGTAATCATTAGTAGGTTGATATGTAAAGAGAATTTCTTAAGGACTGTTGTATTATAAAAGAGTTGAAGGGTATTACAAAGAAGTTGAAGGATATGGTCATCGTCAAAACTAAATCCGATGTCAATAATCAACGCAAGGAAGTGATTGTAAATTAAAAATATTGTACTATAATAAGACATTTCAGACATGTAAATAGGATTCAAACAACTATTTATTAAAATTTGAAATGACTATCAATTAAGATTTAGTATAATATAAGGAGCCAAAGTTCACACTTACACTTTTAAAATTGAAATGGCCCAAGCGTCCCACTTCTTCCTTTCTTAATTTATTTCTACTTACTTTCCCAAGACATTATTGATGGTCTTAAATGAGGGTATCAACATAGGGGAAACCACTTGGTCGGGACCTTAAATTAGATATTTTTTCCGTTTGGAATGATGGCCCCAACTGGAATTATGGGATCAATTCCCTTTTAAATAAAACTATATGAGATGTGGTGGATGTGGGTGTATATTCTACGAACTGAAATACACACTAATATAAACTACTGTTAATCTTGGGTAAGCTCATAGTGTATGTGTTATAATGATGTCATAATTAACATAATAATATAGATCATCATGCAATTATGATATTAACTCAATTACAAAAAATCAATTTTATTAAATAGTTAATAAATTAAATTGTTAAAACATCACATATATTGAGATCTCGTTGTTCACAATTGTAAGTCAAATTTCAATAGAAACACATGAATAGTGATAATGAAAGATTGACTAAAACATACAAGTAAACAATAACATTAAATCATTCCATTCAAAGAAAATATATAGAAATAGGATAGTATTACCCGGTACAATATAGATCCTCTCATCAGAGAAAAGAAAGTGGTTCAGCTTAATATTAAGAAAAACTTAATTACAGTAGTGCAACTTAAGTCTCTTACAAAAATTCAGAACCCCTTTTCCATCTTGGAGAGGGAATTTATAGTTTCTTTACAAAAGATAAAAATAGATTTGATCTAACAGCTCTCAAATAGATCTGAATTGGATCATTCTATTGCTTTTCATCCATCTCGATGCGTTTGGAGTGGAAAAAGTGGAGGAATCAACTCACGGGACCGTTTTTACTGGCGGGACCCATTTTAGCAAAACGGGGTCTGAAAACTTCCAATAGAATTTTGAGGCATCAAACAACGTTTTTTGGGGGTAAAAATTTTCTACTCAAAAGAAGCATATTTTCATGCTATTCTACACACATAGAGCTTTCCAATGGCGCAAGAATTGCATCGATTAGACTTCGTATGCAAAAGTTATGCCACTCAGAAGTTTACCTTCCTATTTTCACACCTATAGTTTAGCAGGACGCTGCATCAGCCTCCATTATTCATGGAAAAGGGGCTAGCCACATGTTTTTGATGCAAAATACTCTAAAAGAGTCTATTTTGTAACTCTAGTTAAGAGTTGGTGTAGTCAAACTTAACCACTAGTAGGCTATTGTGTTGTGTTATAACCGGGCCACTAGGAGGAAGAGGCATTCCATTCTTTCAAGAGACTTTTGTTCCATAGTTGAGCAAAGATAGCCAGGAACGATAAAAGGTAGAGTACACATAGAGGATCTATATACTATAGCAGCCCATGAACCACATACAATACTTCTTTGTATCTACAGCCATATTTCCAGACAGAGAAAGAGAGCGAAGTGACCTCACCTTCCAACTGGGTTTTCTCCTGAAAGGAATTCCTAGAGAGTATATCTTGTGTATTATGTGTGTGTGAGCTTATTTTTTTGTTCTCTACTTTTATGCTTGATCTACTTTTACATGAATGATTAGGCACTCAGTATTTAGCTCAAAAATAACAGTTCTCAGAATGGCTCGAAACTTGAACAACTACGTCTGTCTCAGCAAAACGATCATAACGCAACTCGTTTCAATGAAAATTGAGTTCGTATGAGGAAGTTATTGAGTTTTGTTTTCTTTGCTAAATGGGTGAATTTTTACAAAAAAAATTCCCATTCACTACACAGTCACTACATGGTCAACACCCAATCGGAGCTCGCCAAGTGTGATTTTCTGGTTGGATTTCAGGTTGGTGATGTGGTAGGTTATTAGTGGATGATGGTTGTACAATGAGGAGGGGACAAGTGGCAAGCTCGGAGGCCGCCACGTGTCCCTCCCCAAAGGATTTGGCTCGACACAGTTCAACAAAATTTTATGGAGGTGTCGGGGTTCGACCCTGTGACCTCTGGTACGCTGTCCAAAACACATAACCAACTCTGCTACCACATGGTTCTTAATTGTATAACATTTCATATATATTTAAATTTTAATATTTTTGGAGTGGGCAGTTAGGAGGGCCAACCCTCCCCATGTGAACGTGCCCATAGTCATAAAAAACAATTAACGTTACCAAATGGCTCTGACAAACCACAAACCACAACAGTTTATGTATGCCATGTGAACGCATGTAATTCTGGCCGTTAAGGTTAAAGCGTGGTGAGTTAAACCAACGACAAAAAACCACGATGGTTAATATTACATGCGACCTCTGCATAAACCTCCAACGGTTACAGAAAAAATCAGCCTAACCATGCAATAATTATGTGCTAATCCTCGAGTTAATCATGCTTAAGCATTAATTAATCCTCCAGTTAACTGCAGTTTAACTTGGTGGATTTTTGGTAGACTCCACTATTTTTAGAACTACCCCAAAATTGGTGGCCTTAACTGTAGTTCTTCCATATTTGGAGGAAAATTTCTAGGAAGAAACTGTTTGAGCCATAACTGGAGAATTCTTCAACCAAATTGAGCTCAGGAAAAGGTGTTCCTAACTAATTTCGACATTTCGAACACATTGGTGTAGGTATCAAGAGATATAGAGCTTTGTAAACAACATTTTTTTTCCATATTGAGCTAATATAGAGGCCCAATCCATGGAAGCTGGACCAAGGAGATGTAACCTAGGAGGGGTGAACTCCTTCATCAAAACATTGTGTTAAAGTGTTAAATTGATGGTTTGTTGTACTTTTTTTATTGTTGTTGTTCAACATTTGTCTATTAAGCCATTTTTCTCATGAATGACACATTAAACTTGATAAAAAATTGTTGGAATTTCTAAGTCTAACCCGTTAGAAACCCTTCATGTACTTTCTGATTTATTCCTACCTACTTGTTTTGTTAATTAACAAGTTATTTACCATGTAAATACTAGAAATAAATACAATTACATGCTCAAAACATTACAAATCATCAACTGAAGGAAACACAAACAAGCACACAAGTGACACTGATGTTTTTGGACTGATGTCCCTAGAAAAACCCAATGCAGGAAAACTAATGCAGCTATTTGAGGGTTTGATTTACTAAGCAGTTTCAGAATACAATTTGGGTGCCAAATTTGGCTCACCCAACAGAGAAAAATATCGGCAGTAGTACCTCTCTACTCGGAAGCATATATTCTGGTTGAAACACTAGATAAACACTCTGGTAGCTCCACAGCTCCAATCTGCCCCACGAAACCCCAGCGTCAGCCTCTAGGGATTGCGTCAACTTCTCTATGGCTCAGCGTTAGCCCAATGTCACTTTGGCTTGGCATGCATCAACCTCTAGAGGCACTGTGTCAGTCCTGTGGCCCTTTGTGTCACCCATGCTGGCCCTCTGAGGCAATTCACAACTCTTGGCTCTCTCTACATGAGCCTTGGCTGGCTTTGCGTGAACCCTTGGATGCTTCTACGTCCCTCTCTCCGGCTACTGCACTAATCCTCCCGGTGCTATCTCTGCCTATTTGCTTCTGTATTCAATACCCCTCAGCTGCAACTCTGATCACTCTCTCAACTTTCTCAGCAAACCCAGCCCTAGAAAGTCGAAATCTTGATCTCTTGGGGTGTTCTCCCAGTGACCCTCAAGCCTCCTCTTATACTTTTCTTGTTGACAAATCAACGGCCAAGATTAAGTCCCTAATCAATTGCTAAGATTATATCTGGCTTGATCCATGACTTTTGGACCATTCTAACATAGTTTTATATTAATTCACATTAATATTTTAATTTACCTAAGTTTAGACTTAGGGATTCCATTAAAATTATTAATTATTTTAATATCTCCCAAATTGTTTAGAATCTACCCAAACCCTTTCTGGGTATTGGAAATCTCATGTGCCTTAGCCTCTCCACCAATTTTCGTGGCTAGAACATCCAAGGCTACCCAAAATCAGCAAAATTTACTTGTTTACAATCACAAACACCATAAGAAAACCATGCATAGGAAGAAATGGAAAAGAATTTGTTTATAATTTTGTAATTGAAATTAGCACAACAAAACTAAAATCAATAACAAATCAAGTTGGTATCATATTAAAGGTTTATTTTCTTGATTTCTTGAGTTTTGTGCAATTAGGGTTTTAATGGTTGCAAAATTGTGATGCTTACAAGGTTAAAATTGCAGAGAGAACAAGGGAAAATGTTGGTTGCAACTCCTAGGGTAATGCCCAAAAGAAGGAGAGCCACAAGGCCACAATCTTCACCACTTAAAGTTCCAATTCCAACTGCACTTGAAACACCTCAAGTTTTTCCTTCGATTGAGATTGAGTAGGTGCAAGTAGTACTAGTTTCTGAGCCTGAATCCACAACCATTATGTTTGGAGAAAGAGAGCCTAAAGGTCCTTCTTTAGAAGAGAAAGAATTCAAGAAATATTTCTACACTTTAACTGAGATGGTTAAAGTCTTATATGAAGAGAGGAACACTAGAATGGTTGGAGAGAGTTACAAACCTCCACATGGAGAAGGAAGCTCAGAAGACAAAAAACATGATAAGAAGGATTCCAAGGGTAATGGAGGAAATCCACCTCCATATCCACCATCTTCATCATCTTCCTCATCATCTTTATCATCCTCAACATCTCAAACATTTTCCATTTCCACCACCAAAACTGTCCATACTCATTCCCAAACTCCAAAAGGAAAAACTCCCTTACTCAAATTGGACATTAAGTTTGAACATCCCATGTACAATGGTGAAGTGAATGCATAGAAGTTAGACAATTGGATTCGAAAATTGGAGGTATACTACAGAATTCAGAACCTTCAAGAACATGACATAAAGATCTAGTTAGCTTCATTGGAGCTAGAAGGAGAAACATTAGTCTGGTGGGAAGAAAAGACTCAAGAGGAAATGAGAATTAATGGTAAGATATCCATTTCTTGGGTTGAATTTGTTTTTGCAATTGAAAGACAGTTTTACCCTTTAGCCTATATGAAAAAATCCATTATGAGATGTCAGAATTTTAGGCAATTCAAAGGCCAAACAATCCAAGACTACACCCAGGAGTTTAGAAAAAGGGCTTTGTTGTTAGGAGTAAACTTGAATTCCCAAGATACATTGTTGAAATATATTGGGGGTTTACATTCCCATTTGAAACATACTATCCTTATGTTCAATCCAAGCAATTTAGATGAGGTATGTGTGCAAGCCACACACCTTGAAGAAAGGGGAAATAAAATTTAGGAAGAGGGTAGTAAGAAGAAGCCATTCAAAGGTAAACAGAAAGAGAAGGGTGGAAAATGGAAGGGAAAGAAGAATGTGAGTGTGAATAAAGAAGGGGAGAAAACCATATGCCAACATTGTTCCAAATCTAGGCATGATGAAGCCCATTTTTGGAAATTATATCCCGAACTAAGGCCTAAGAAACAAAAAAAATAAGGGAAAACAAAAGACGAATGCTACCACACAACATGACCTTGGATCAGATTTTGGTGATGAGACCAATATTTCAACCATGGTTACAAAAGGGAAAGAATCTGTTGCAAGCACTAGTTCCTCAAACAGTAAAACCAGCACTCCAAATAAAGAATCAAGAATAGAGTTGTTTCATGTAAGGGTAATTACAAATCATACAAATATTGTGCATTATTTGATAATGGGTCACAATCAAACTTAATTTCAGAAGACTTGGTCAAAAAGCTCAACCTTGAAACTGTACCTCATCATAAGCCATATCCATTGGGTTGGATAATCAATAATATAAATTTACATTTTACAAGGAAGTATTTATTCAAGTTCGCCATTACTGAAAAGGTCATTAATGAAGTTGAGTTAGATGTAGTTCCACTTGACATCTCAGGAATCATTTAGGGTAGTCCTTATTTGTATGATATTAAAGTAGTATTTTATCTCCATGAAAGCAAATACTTATTGCTCAAGAATGGGGTGGAGTTCATTGTGAGAGCCCATTGCAGAAATATCGACATTTCTTTGGTTAATGCAGGGCAGATGAAGAGACTAGTAAATGCAAGTAAAAGTTGTGTTCTTCTTATGGTCAAGAAAAAGAATGATATTGATTATGAATCTTTTGAAGGTTGTAATGACAAATTGAAATCTGATTTGTTTGATGTGGTAAGAAAGCATGGCGAGATGTTTCAGGAACCAAAGGGGTTACCTCCCAAGAGAGGAATTCAGCATGAGATACAATTACAGGAGGATGTTCCACTTCCAAACATTGGCATGTATCACATGTCGATAATGGAGAGAATGGAAATCAAGAAGAAAATTCAAGAATTGTTGAACAAAGGTATCATACACCCATCTACTTCGCCATGTGGTTTGCCCATTGTCTTAGTGCCAAATAAGGATGGGACTTGGCACATGTGTGTGGATTTCCATGCACTGAACAAAATCACGGTAAAGAATCATTATCCGCTCCCAATAATTGATGATTTTCTTGACCAGTTGAGGTATGAAAAGTATTTCACTAAGTTAGATTTGCAAAGTGGTTATCATCAAGTTAGAATAGCTAAAGAAGAAATTTGGAAAACCGCATTTAAAACTAAACAAGGATTGTTTGAGTGACTTGTTATGCCTTTCGGTCTTACAAATGCTCTATCTGCTTTCATGAGAGTTATGAATGATGTATTGAGAGAATTTCTAGATGACTTTGTCATTGTATACTTAGATGATATATTCATATTCAACAAATCTAGAGATGAACATGTCATGCATGTAAACAAAGTACTTGATGTCTTAAGAAAAGAACAATTGTTTTTAAAGATGTTGAAGTGTGAATTTGGCAAGACTTATTTAGTGTATTTGGGACACATTATTTGAAGAGGTGAGTTGAAGATCGACCCCTCTAAAGTTGAGGTCATTCTGAATTGGCCCAAGCCAAATGCAATTATAGAGGTAAGAAGCTTTTTAGGGGCAACAAAATATTGGAGAAAATTTGTTGTTGATTTTTCTTCCATTACAGCTCCATTACATGCATTGAAAAGTGTCAAGAAAGTCTTCCATTGGGGAGATGTACAATAGAAATCATTTGATGCTTTGAAGCAAAATATTAGTTCAACACCATTATTATCACTTTCAGATCTTAGACAACCATTTGAGATTCAAACAAATGCTAGTGATTATGCCATGGGAGTAGTTCTTATGCAACATGGTAAGCCCATTTCATTTCATTTTGAAATTTTTAATGGAGCTATAACTAACTATCCCACTTACGACAAAGAACTTTATGCATTGATACCAAGTGTCAAAAAATGGAAACACTACTTGATGGGAATGAAACCATTATCCATAATGACAATCAACCATTGTAGTACTTACAGTCACAGTCAAAGTTGCAACAGTCACGACACTTCAGATGGATGGGTTTTCTATAGCAGTTTCATTTGGTTATTAGGTATAAAAACAGAATCTACAATAAGGTAGTTGATATGCTTTCAAGGCCTATTATAAAATCATCTTTTATACTGAAGCATAATTCTATTTTGCATGAAAGTTACATTGAGCAATATGCATATGATAATGACTCTCGAGATGTGTATGCAAGCTTGAGTCAAGGAAACCAAATTGAAGAGTTGGATTATCATGTACATAATAGTTTGTTGTATCACTTGGGCAAGTTATGTATTCCACAGGGAGAAAGAAACAATATCATAAGGGAGGTGCACACCTCATTGATTGATGGACACTTTGGTGTAGGCAAGACAATAGCGAATCTCCAAAGGTATTTTTATTAGCCACGCATGTTTGATAATGTATCTCGTTTCATTAGAGGATGTACTTTGTGTGCAACAATTAATAGGAAATTAGGATTGTACACTCCACTTTTCATACCTTCACATCCATGGGAGAGTATCTCAATGGATCTTGTAGGAGGTCTTCCATCGTCAAGGAAAGGTCATGATTATTTGTATGTAGTTGTAGATAGGTTCAACAAAATGTGTATACTAACACCATGTAAAAAGAAAATTACAGCTAAACAAACAACTCATATTTTATTCCAAAACATTTGGGTTCATTTTGGTTTTCCTACTTCTATTGTAAGTGATCGAGATTCTCGATTTGTTGGGAATTTTTGGTCAAATTTGTGGAACATCATGGACACAAAGCTAAAGAAGAGTACAACCTTTCATCACAAACATATGGAAAAATCAAGGTGGTCAATAGAAAAATCATTCATCTTCTTAGAGGGTATTGCAACAAACATCCCAAGTTGTGGGATTAACAGTTGCATTACATACAACATGCATACAACAGGGTAAAACATTCTTCCACAAATACATCACCATCTGAGGCATGTTTTGGGTACCTTTCAAGATCACCATTAGACTTCATCATTGAGAAAGATGTTTCCATCCATGGTCACATTGACATCGATAAGGAAAGGAAGTTCATAGAGAAAATTCAGTTGATACATAATACAGTGCAGGAACAACTTGAGAAAAGTCAAAGCAGCTACAAGGCAAGGCATGACAAACACTAGGTTGATCACAAATTTCAAGTTGGAGATAAATTTTGGTTATATATTAGCAAGGAGAGACTTCAAGGGGAAGGTAAAAAGCTTAAGCCAATCCATTACAGTCCTTTTAAAATTCTGGAAAAGATTAGTAACAATGCATTTAAGCTTGATTTGCCTCCTTATATGCAAATATACTTTGTTGTTAATGTTGAGAATTTGAGATTGTTTGAGCCTTCTTTGATTGATGATTAAGGAGATCATGTTCATCTTCAATCAATAGATGGCTTCTCACCATAATATCTATTAGTTCTAGTCTTCGTAGCCTATCATCAGGGATCAAAATGGGCTCTTACTATGTCTGGTTTTCAGAGATGTTTTGCACATGATCTTCAGTGCAAATCATATCCTAAGTATTTCCATCAAAATAAGCTCAAAAAATATTTCCAATGGTATATCACGCTCCTATAACTGGTTTCTAGATCAAAAGATATGATTGAAATGAATGAGTGCTTCTTGGTTATGCATGTTTTGAGGTCAGTTGTTGCACACAACGAAAATTTTACTACAATATCAGTTTCTGAAATAATGGTAAGGAATTTTTCAAAAGTAAAATAGGTTTTTGTCCATCACATACCAAATAAAAAAACCCGCCTTCAGTTTATGCACAGGTGCTACTATGTGGGAGATATGCAATGATATTTGGAGCCTACATTAAAACAAAGAAAAATTTTCATTTATTTTGTTGTTTTAGTCATTTTAGTGCGGTGCCATTTTACAACAGATGGAAAGTAATTTAGAAAAACCAAGGAGGTTTTGTTAAACACGAGCCATATAACAAAACCATCTTTCAGTTTGTTCACAGGTGTCATGAATTTGGATATGTGGCTAGATCTTTACAGCTCATTTTCACATAGTTAAATTTTTAATGATTTTCTGAAAAAAGATGATTTTGTGGCACAGAGTTTGAGCAACTGGAAATGAATTTCCAAAATTTGAGAGAGGATTTTCTCCAACATGAACTTATCGACAAAAACCTCTTTCATTTTTGTAACAAGTGCTATGGTTTAGGAGATACGAGTTCATCTTCAACACCTATTTTAAAAAAATTGATCCAAGTTTAATGTAACTGATTCTATTTTGAAGAAGATGGTTGAGCTCAATTCCCTTAATATAGGGATGAGCTAAATGTATAAAGTTTATGAATTTCGTAGTGTAGAGGTTCGATTTTGGTAGCAGAGTGTTGGGTTGTGTTATATTCTTTCCACATAGTTAACAGGGGGTTTGAGGGGTACCCGTAACCCCACTTTATGGGGTCTGGGGCAGTGCCCTGGAAAATTTTGGTTTTGGACCCTATGTTAGGTTGGGCAGACCCACCTATGCTTTTTTGCATGATTTTCGCACATGTTTTTTGGACGCGATGGTTTTCAGTCCATGGTTTTGGACGCGATGGTTTTCGGTCCATGGTATTGGATGCTTCGACATGTATAAATATGTATTGTAACATCGAAAGGAATATAATGAAAAATCAAGCTGGTAGTCTCGGTCTTGAGATCCAGTGGGAAATCTCTGTGTATATGTGTTTTATGGGTTATGCTCTCGCATTGTTATTTTCTTGTGATTTAGAATTCGTATGCAGGTAATTTCTGTACGGGGTTAAAACCTACATTTGGTATCAGAGCTGTTTTGGCTTCAAGGGGACGCCTTTGTTGCTGAGGGGTTTCGCTCGGGCCTGTGGTAGACCCTGTTCAGTGGGAGATCTGCGCGATCGATTCTGGTGGTGAAAGAAGATGGCAAGCAGCGGAAAAATAGAGATTGAGAAGTTCAATGGTCAGAATTTTGAGTTGTGGAAACTCAAGATGGAGGATCTGTTGGTGGATAAAGATCAGTGGATCGCGGTAGATCTGGGTACTAAACCAACAGGAGTGACCGATGAAGAATGGAAGAGTTGGATTAGAAGGAAAAGAGCATAGTACAATTGTGTGTCTTAGATTCAGTATTGCTGAATGTATCAGGGGAAGCTACGACAAAGGATCTGTGGGACAAGTTAGGGACTTTGTACCAATCTAAGTCTCTGGTGAATAAACTATTCCTGTGGAAAACGCTGTATAACCTAAGGATGAAAGATGGAGACTCGGTGACAGAGCATCTGAATGCATTTAATACTGTGGTAAGTCAGTTATCATCTGTTGATATTAAAATTTCAGATGAAGATAAGTGCATCAGTTTGTTGTGTTCTCTACCACACTCGTGGGATAGTCTAGTTATTGCAATAGTAGCAATGCAACTGCTTTGCAGTTTGATGAAATAGTCTCAGCCTTGCTGACGGAGGAGATGAGATGAAAAAATATGGACAACCAGAAATGGTGATGCCTTGTTGTATGAGACGGTCCCAGAACACAGAAAAAAAATAAAGTCATCGAGTGGGAGATCTAAATCAGAGGAGATCTAAATCTCCAGGAAAACCTACAAAGGTGGTGTGCTGGAAATGCGGAAAGGAAGGGCACTTCAGAAGGGAGTGTAAATCTAAAGCTCCTGATAAAGGAAAGGATCTGATGATGCTCCTTCTGCAGAGGCGAAAACCACCTCAGATGAAGGTGGGGATGTGTACTTGGCTTCTTCAAGTACACATGTAGATCATGAGGCATGGTTGATTGACTCAGTGCATCCTTTCACTTCACTCCCCATAGAGAGTGGTTCTGTGAGTATGAGAAATACGATGGTGGTGATGTCTTCTTAGGAGATGATAGGAAGGCTAGAATCATTGGTCGTGGAAAAGTAAAGTTGAAGTTGCAAGGTGGAAGGGTTAAAACCCTTTCGGGTGTTCTGCATATTCCTGCGTTGGCCAGAAATCTGATTTCTGTAAGCAAGTTGGATGATGCAGGTGTAAAGACAGTGTTCGAGAAGGATACCTGCAAGATGGTTAGAGGAGCACTGGTATTGATGCGGGGAGTTCGGATTGGAACTCTGTACAAGCTGCAAGGTAGCACTGTTGTTGATGGGTGCAATAGTTCTATGGTTCCTGAAAATGGAGCAGAAAACTAGTGGTCTCTGGAGAGAAGACCAATGTTGGTGGCATCAAAGGCTTGGACATATTGGAGAGAAGGGCCTGCGAATACTTCATGGTAAAGTTATGGTAGAAGGTATGAGTAACAGCTCTCTGGATTTTGATTCTGTGAAAATTGTGTATATGGGAAGCAGAATCGGGTGAGTTTCCCCTCTGGTGGTAAGAGGACGAAACAAATATTAGAGCTTGTGCACAGTGATGTGTTTGGACCTGTGAAAGTTCCATCAGTGGGTAAGTCTGTGTACTATGTATCATTTATAGATGACTTCTCAAGGAATACATGGATATATTTCCTTAAGAAGAAATCTGAAGTTTTTGACAGGT
>APFE030142566.1:59123-130055 GCA_000404065.3 Pinus taeda
AAAGGTGCTGAGGACAGATAATGGTGGAGAATTCTGCAGCAAGGAATTTGAAGAATTCTGTAAGAAGTGTGGTATAGCACAGCAGAAGACTACTCCATATACACCACAACAAAATGGAGTCGCAGAAAGAATGAACAAAACGTTGATGGAAAGGGCAAGAAGCATGCTCAGTGGTGCCAGGTTAGGACAAGAATTCTGGGCAGAGGCGGTGGATACTGCATGTTACCTGGTCAATAGGTCACCGTCATTAGCGTTGGAGGATAAGACTCCATAAGAAGTATGGACTGGTAAGAAACCCTCTCTTTCACATCTGAGGGTATTTGGATGTGATGCATATGTACATGTTCCAAAGGAGAAACGAACCAAGTTGGATAGTACATCTGAAAAGTGCATCTTTATTGGGTATAAGGATGGTTTAAAGGGTTATAAGCTTTGGAACCCAGTAACAAGGAAGGTTGTGTACAGTCGAGATGTGGTGATCAGAGAGGTGAAAGATGTTATCAAACATAAAGTCCAACCAAAGGAACCTATGAAGAAAGAGTTTGAACTAAAGGAGGAAGAATCAGACTCTGTAGCAGAGGAGGAATCAGAAATGAAGAGCCACAAACTCCGGCTGTGAGAAGATCAGCTCGAGAAAGAAGGCAGCCAGAAAGGTATAGTCCATCTGCTTTCTGTTCAAACTTTGCTTTGTCCGTTACTGATGATGATCCCAGAACTGTGAAGGAAGCAGTGGATTCAGAGGATGGAAAACTCTAGAAAGAGGCCATGGTTGATGAAATGGCATCTTTGCACAAAAATGAGGCTGGGATCTGGTGGAGTTGCCGGCTGGAAGGAAACCCATTGGCAGCAAATGGGTGTTCAAGAAGAAGACAAATGCAGAAGGGAAGGTGGAGAAATACAAAGCTTGTTTGGTAGCAAAAGGTTATTCCCAGGTGCCGGGAATTGATTTTGGTGATATTTTTTCTCCTGTTGCCAAGGTAACTTCTATTAGATTACTTTTATCTGTTGCTGCTGCTTTTGAATTTGAGGTAGAACAGATGGATGTGAAGACAACATTTCTTCACGGGGATTTGGAAGAGGAAATCTACATGAAGCAACCTGAAGGCTTTGCGGTGAAGGGTAAGAAAGAACTAGTATGCAAGTTAAAGAAGTCTCTGTATGGGTTAAAACAGTCACCAAGGATGTGGTATCAGAAATTTGATACAATTATACGGGGACTTGGCTTCACCAGAAGCAAAGCATATCATTGTGTGTATTTTAAATTAATTGGTGACCGTGTTATTTATCTGGTCTTGTATGTGGATGATATATGTTGCTGGTTGGAAATGAAAAAGAAATTATCCAGGATTTGAAGACCCAATTGTCCTCCAAATTCGACATGAAAGATATCGGTGCTGAAAACTATATTTTGGGCATGGAAATTAAAAGAGATCGAGCAAAGAGGAAGCTCTGGTTAAACCAGAGGAAGTATGTCGAGACAATATTGCAGAGGTTTAATATGCAGGATAGTAAACCGGTGAAGGTTCCTAATCCTGTAGGTGTGAGGTTATCTGCTGAACAGTTTCCCAAGACACAAGAAGAGGAAGAGGACATGTCCCGTGTTCCATATGCAAGTGCAGTCGGTAGCTTGATGTATGCAATGGTCTGTACTAGACCAGACATTGCACATGCAGTGGGAGTATTGAGCAGGTTTATGTCAAAACCTAGGAAGGAGCACTGGATAGCAGTGAAGCGGGTTTTCAGGTATTTGCGTGGCACTAGTGATTATGGTTTGTGCTACCAAGGAAGACCAGGATTGGACAGAGTGTTGGATATTCATGGCTTTGTTGATGCAGACTGGGCTGGAGATCTGGATCAGAGAAGATCTACAAGTGGGTATGTGTTTAACCTATTTGGAGGTGCAGTCAGTTGGATGAGTAAGAAACAATCTGTAGTGGCACTATCAACTACAGAGGCAGAATACATGGCAGCCACTCATGCAAGCAAGGAAGCAGTTTGGTTGCAGAGATTGTGTTCAAGTATGGGGTTAGTACAGGGAGCTATAAGGATAGACTATGACAGCCAAAGTGCAATTTTCTTGGCAAAGAACCCTGCTTATCATTCAAAGACAAAGCACATTGATGTTCAGTATCACTTTGTGAGGGATATGATAGAAGAAAAAAGGTGTTACTGGTAAAGGTGGACACTTTGAAGAATACTGCAGATGCATTGACAAAATCTGTGAGCTCTGAGAAGTTCTCTTGGTGTAGAGAAACAATGGGTGTTTCAGGGCTGGAAAAATGACTAAGCTCTCCTGTGGCCCCCTGTGGAAAGAAAACAACAAGTGGGAGATTGTTGGGTTGTGTTATATTATTTCCACATAGTTAACAGGGGGTTTGAGGGGTACCGTAACCCCACTTTATGGGGTCCAGGGCAACACCCCAGAAAATTTTGGTTTTGGACCCTATGTTAGGTTGGGCGGACCCACCTATGGTTTTGTGCATGATTTTTGCACATGGTTTTGGACGCGATGGTTTTCGGTCCATGGTATTGGATGCTTCGACATGTATAAATATGTATTGTAACATTGAAAGGAACATAATGAAAAATCAATTTGGTAGTCCCGGTTTTGGGATCCAGGGAAAAATCTCTGTGCATATGTGTTTTATGTGTTATGCTCTCGCATTGTTTATTTTCTTCATTTTAGAATTCGTATGTAGGTAATTTGTGTACAGGGTTAAAACCTACACAGAGAGGCTACAAGGCATTATGCAAAATTTTCCTGAATATCATTTTAATAAAGCAGTTTTCTACCCTTTGGACCTGGGATCCATCATGGTATTATTGTTCAGTATGTTTTTCATGTAATTCACTTACACATTATGTTTTTTCTACTTTTTTTTCAGCATTATCTAAATGATATATTAGGAATTCATCCATAATGATTCTCCTTTCATGATGATTTTTTTGTTAGTTGTAATGGTTGTCTTAGCAGAATTCATCCTTTGCTAGATGCTCTATTGAGCAACTTCGTTATTCTCTTTCATCTAAATTTGATGCTGCAGATCCATCCTTTGTTTGATGCCTACAGGGTAGCGGGCTTTCTCTGTTATGCTACTCGCATTCATAATCTTTATCTGGCTGAACATGGTACTTAATTTGCCCCAAGTTTGCCGGCAGAAACTGACATCGACTCCATAGTCCAAAATCATCCTTTCTCTTGTTGCTTCAACTCAAAACTTTTCAAACAAATCCCTGCACTCGATAGCTAGCCTAAGATTTTATTTATTGCAGCCACACTTTGTTGGCAAGGAGAGAGCCCTCTCCCGACCTGGTAGGGCAAGCTACCAGGTTAAGCGTGGTTTGATGTTACGCTAGACCTGCCTTCCTTGAGCCTGAGGTAGATCCAGGCTCTAACATAGTGGCGACCATACTGGGGAAGAGTAGACAGACCTTCTCCGAGAAAGATCATTCAAGTTGCAGATCTGATTGCTAATGGTGGATAGTAGTCAGACACATATGAAGGTTGAAATCATCTACCTGGCGACTCCACTGTTCGAAGTCCCGAGTTTCAAAGTATTGATGGTGGCTCCATTGGCTAAATGAAGGACTCAAATGTTTCTTTTATTTGTTCAAGGTATTCATGTATCAATTTTTCTAATCTTCCTCGCTTTCCTAATCAATTACCAAAGGATGCATACATTTTGAGTAATGGCCCTAAATTCAATGGGGAAGATATGACTTTGATTCTAGAACATATAGAAAATTTTAAAACATTTGTGGAAATTCTTAGAGTTAAAAAGGAAGATGTCTTCATCAGATTATTCTTTGATTCGTTTCAAGGAAAATGTAGAAAATGGATTGAAGGTTTTCCTATCAGATCTATTAAGTCCTTTGTAGATTTTTGGCATATCTTTCTTGAAACATGGATGGAGAAAGAGGAAGAATTCAAAGTAGAGGTGCCCTTTATTCAAGGTTTTAGAGAATGGGAAGATATGTGCATGGATGATGAGGTAGATGAGAACTTTGCTTCATATCTTTCTTCTTATCTGAAATCCTATTGATGCAGCCATGAAGTTAACCTCAATATTTTACAAGAGTTTGCCATCAAAATTGAAGGAGATCTAACTGAATTTGAGACCCAAATACAGTCCTAGGATTTGGACTGTTGAGTCCCATTCTTTGGGGACCTTTTTTAGTAGAAGGAACAAAAGGTAAGGCTACCCGTGGATATTTGCATTGATAGTTCGCAGCTAGAATCATGTATTGAGCATTATCTAAATGATATGTTAGGAATTCATTTGTAATGGTGCTCCTTTCATGATGATTTTGTTGTTAGTTGTAATGGTTGTCTTAGCAGAATTCATCCTTTGGTAGATGCTCTATTGAGCAACCTCGTTATTCTCTTTCATCTAAATTTGTTGTTGCGGATCCATCCTTTGTTTGATGTTTATAGGGCAGTGGGATTTCTCCCCTATGCTACTCACATTCACAATCTTTATCTGGCTGAACAAGGTACTTATTTTACCCCAAGTTTTCCAGCAGAAACTGGTATCGACTCCATAGTCCAAAAACATCCTTTCTATTGTTGTTTCGACCCAAAAATTTTCAAACAAATCCCCGCACTCCATAGCTAGCCTAAGATTTTATTTGTTGCAACCACACTTTGTTGGCAAGGAGAGAGCCCTCTCCCGACCTGGTAGGGCTAACTACCAGGTTAAGTGTGGTTTAATAGTACCTTAGACTTGCCTTTCTTCAGCCTGAGGTAGATCCAAGCTCTAACAATATCTTGATGAACTTCAGCAGGATCTCATACTTGACATAAGAACCATGACTTCGAAAAGAGGGGATGCCGAATACCTTAGAGTGGGACTCAAGGGACAAAAGCCTTCTAAAGCAAAATGGATACATATCAAGAAGGTGAGGGATATGTACCCTCACCTAATGAACAATTGATAGTATATTTTGGGGTCCAAAAGGCTTCTAGTGGGGAGGAATGATTAGGCGCTCAGTATTTAGCTCAAAAATCAAAGTTCTCAAAATGTCTTGAAACCTGAATGACCACGTTTGTCTTAGATAAATGATCCTAACACAACTCATTTCACTGAAAAACAAGTTCACATGAGGAAGTTACTTAGTTCTGTTCGCTTTGCTAAACAAGTGAAATTTTGCAAAAAAAATGCCCAGTCACTGCACAATCAGCAGTTCGTATTGCTAACATGGAAAGTGACTAGGCAAGGTCAATGGATGGTTAACACCCAATTGGAGCTCACCAAGTGTCATGTTCTAGTTGGATTTTAGGTTGGCGACATGGCAGGTTATTAGTGGATGGTGGTGGTCCAATGAGGAGGGGACAAGTGGCAAGCCTGGAGGTCACCACATGTCCCTCCCCAAAGGACCTGGATTGGCATAGTTCAATTTTTTTTATGGAGGCATCGGGGTTTAACCCTGCGGCCTCTGGCACATAGTCCACAACACATAACCAACTCCTCTACCACATAGTTCTTAACCGTATAACATTTCATATATATACATATATATATATATATTTAAATTTTAATGCTTTTGGAGTGGGTGGTTAGGAGGGCTAGCTCACAAGACAGCCCTCCCCATGTGAACGTGCCTATAGTCATAACAAACAGTTAGCGTTACCAAATGGCTCCGAAAAACCAAAAACCACAACAATTTATGTATGCCATGTGAACACGTGTAATTCTGACGGTTAAGGTTAAAGAGTGGTTAGTTAAATTGACAACAACAAACCACGACAATTAATACTGCATGTGACCTCTGCATAAACCTCCAACGGTTATGGAAATAGTCAGCCTAACCACACAGTAATTATGCGCTAATCCTTGAGTTAATCACTCTTAAGCATTAAATAATCCTCCAGTTAACTGCAGTTTAACTTGGCGGATTTTTAGTGGACTCCACTATTTTTGAAACTGCCCCAAAATTGATGGCCTTAACTGTAGTTCTTCCATATTTGGAGGAGGATTTCTAGGGAGAAACTGTTTGAGCCATAAATGGGGCTTTTTTTGACCAAATTGAGCTCAGACAAAGGTGTTCCTAGCTAATTTCAACATTCTGAACACATTGGTGTAGGTATCAGGAGCAATAGAGCTTTGTAAACAACATTTTTTCCGATATTGAGCTAATATATAGGCCCAAGCCATGGAAGCTAGACAAAGGAGATGTAGCCCAGGAGGGGTGAACTCCTTCATCAAAACACTTTGTTAAAGTGTTCAATTGATGGTTTGCTAGACTTTTTTTATTGTTGATGTTCAACACTTGTCGTTTAAGCCATTTTTCTCATGAACGTCACATTAAACTTGATAAAAAATTACCTGTTTACAATCACAAACACCATAAGAAAACCATGCACAAGAAGCAATGGACAAGCATTTGTTTATAAATCTGTAATTGAAATTAGCACAACAAAACTAACATTCAATAAAACATTAATGCATGCACTAATTGCAATTAATTTTACAAAGCTAGAAATTAAATAAAACTGTAATAGTGTAGAATCTCATATTTTTAATATAATATTTCTAGATATATTGTGACGAACTGTCTAGTGGAATATCCACGAAAGTTTATAGATAAAAAATAACTCTTCAACAAAAGTAACAATAAAAGGCAAACTGGGGAACAATTCCAGCAACTTTCCAAGCTTAGGAAGAATATTGTCCAATAGTTAGCTATCACAGGTTGTAGATATCTATCAAATTGCTGAGCTTCAGTGGGAATTTGGGCTTGATCCTTATTTGACCTATAAAAATATCATTTTTCAAAGATGTAAACATCTACATGGTGATGTTGGAAAGGCCACGGAGAACCAACCATTTATTGTGTGGCTTCACTAGAAACTGCTAGGGATCCCCGAGATTGACCTCAGCCAATTCATCAATTATTACAATGATTTTTTTGCAGTGTTCCTAACACGTCTTTGATAACAATATGAAATTGGGTAAGTTACCTTTGGGACAACTCAATATGAGATTAGATTGCAATAAATTATCATTAAATGATTCAATAATAGAACTAGAAAGATTTTGGGCTTCATTTATAGCTACTTCGACCTGTTTTATTCAAATATCACATTCCCTGAAAACAATGACTTTCTGAGCCTCACTAATCTTTGGTAGATTAACAAATCTACTTTTTTCACTTTCATGCATGTTGAGGAAACTTGTGAGCTTCTCATTCATTTCTTCAAAGTAGTTTGTCATATATAACAATTGAGCGACAAGAGAATCAGTTACCTTACACAGATCTTGAATTATTATCAATTTATTACAAAAAAATCCTCAGTTGATGTCCAAGAAGAGCATTCAGCTCCTTGGCTTCCTTCCTCAATTCTATCATTCTAGGATTGACACGAATTTGTTGAATTTTCTTCTGCATTTCCTGGATCTAATCATTTCTTATTTGCAAATCATTATCTTAGTTTAATTTTAGAGAGTCAAACCTCTATTATAACTCTATCAATTGTGAGTGTCGTTGGTCATTAATCCTCTACTTCTCATTCTCAAGATTATGTTCCAACATGAAGATTTTTTCTTCTCTCCTTTAAAATCCTTTGAGCTTCTGCAGCCTTATCAATAGATGTTAAAGCATAAGCATCTGTGAACTGAGTTAGTCTCCTTAACTCTTCTGTTTGTTTTGAAGTAGAGCCCTTCCATAAAACTTCAAAAGGTGGTAGATTGGTAGATACTAATGTCTGTGATTGATTTAGGTTTCTTTTCTTTCTTCCTCTTTTCATTACAACCTTGTGTTGAGGACTGTAGAAAATATCCAAAGGAGGAATTTACTCAATATTCAAAACAATTTTGGAGGTAGTAAAGGTAGGGATAATTTCAAAATATTTCTCATCCTGAGCCTGAGATTTATCAGTAGCCTTCTTTGTTTTAAATTATTTGGAGTATCTTGAGGATTACTTTCCTGTGAAGCTTTTACAATATGAGGATAATCATTTTTTGAATTCAGAGTTTCAACCAATCTAGGATCAGATACAATTCCTTCTGCTTGGGATGTTGAGGAAAGCACAACACCTTTTGTTTGAGGAGGCATTACTGACTGTGAAGAACTGACAATCTGAGCATCAACAGCTAAAGCCTTTTCCTGAGTTAGTTATCGTAAATGCAAAGGAAGGCTAGCTATTCTAGAATTTTGATATTATGGAATTTGAGCCTTTTCCTCTTAGGACAATTTTTCTTGTACTCTTTTTAATGCCTGCTCATAAGAAGATGTTTTCTCAAACAACTCATCCAACCTAACAAGTTCATGAACAAATTGCCTTAGGTTTTTGGAAGTGGTGGACTTTTTAACTATAGAAGCATGATCGTATTGCATGTTGGGAATAATAGGTAATCAAGGGCCTGAATTGTCAAAATTTCCTTCTCTACATGCTTATAATTTGCTAAGGAAAATAGACCAAACTTAGTAGGAAGAGAGGCCACATCCTTTTATTTGAATCTTTCAATGTTTTAGAAATGCCATAACCTACCATTTGATAGGTTATTTATCTTCTTAGAAGCTTATCTGGTATGTACAAAGGCAGGACATGAGGATTAGCTAAACTTTCATAAAATCTAATATAAGTAAATAGTTCCTCCCCAAACCAATTCCCGACCTTCTGAAGATTTTCTTCGACTTCCTGAGACATTCAAGGTGGCCTTGACCCAAAAATAGCTCCATAAACTAGAAATCACTCCATGGAAAATGAGGTAGAAATTATTTAAGTACTTAGACTCCCATAGGACATCATGGTAGATATGAATGGGTTTGGGGTCTTGGATAGTCCATCTTTATCCCATAGACAGGTAATCCATTGAAAATAAAATAACATCCATAATATATTCATACATATATAAAGGAAGAATAGTATTTTCAAAGATACTTTTTCCTTTCCTAAATTCCAAGATATGAGTAGTTATACTTTCAGAGAGCATGGTGGCCCAATAAAAAATGAAACACTTAGCCACAATATCATTTAAAGGAGCCCAATCATCAGAAAATTTTGACACATTAGGTTGCGCATACAGCTGACACATCATCATCACTACTTGGAAAAATGGAGCGAGGGAATGAATCAAGTATTTACTTGACTCTTCGGCTTTATGCTTTTTAGGGTCTTTTCACCAATATCTAATTTGTTCTGATAAGTGTCCATTTTCCTTCACAAATGCTTCAACAAATTGCTTATTGTATACATATTTTGGTTCCAGTAGATTCTACATTTTTTGCAAATATTTTCTATGAAAAGATCCTATGATTGTTCCCTTTGATTTATTTATCTGCCTTCCTGAAATATTGAAGTTCTCTAACACCCAGCAAACCATATCCGTGTAGAGAATTATCTTGGGTCTTGCAACAATTCTATGAAGGAAAAAATTAGTAGCATATTTTGTCATATGCTTAGAGACATGAACAAATTCATCTACTGTAACTATTATTTCAGTGACTTCAAGTCCTTCATCCTCAAAATAATGGTTAATTGGCTCTTAGGAGGAAAGTCCAAAATCCTCGGTACGGACTGTGTCATAGAATGATCCTTCTCCTAGACTCTTCTCATTAATATCTTTAGCAAATGGACCAGAAGGTTGCTGTAGCAGATCCTTTTTCTTGGTTTTCCCTCCTTTCTTCATTTCTTTGTGTTGACGATAATTAGAGCTTGCATGTAATGCAGATACACAAGAAATCAACAAAGACACTTACTTAGCTAGAAATTAGTGTTGATAGAAAATAAACTTTTACCATAAAAATTCCTTTTGGAACAAATTTTATGAAACCAAAGTGAATTAAATGTAAATTTTTATGTTTTTGAGACTTATTAAAATCCATTTAAATCCAGTAAGTACACTAACAAGAAGCCATGTGATAGATGCTATGTTAGTTTCGGGAATGAGATATCAGAGAGTTGTTTAAAATAGAGTTATGATATTTTAGATCTCTGGAATGAGAAGCTCTTGATAATACAAAGGTTATAAAGAGATCCCTTGAAAAGAGTCTCAAAGTGAGTGTCCCAATGAGAAATATAGAAAGTTTATCAAGAAAATTATTTTCATAAGAGTTGTAAAATAATGTCTTTGAAATATGGAATCCTGACATAGAACTACTCGTAGTCGAATATTACAAATGTAAAAGGATATTGGGTGTATAATTTTGGAGGTACCACCTTTCGTAACATTATTTTTAGAGAGTTTCTGATGAGAGAAGTTTCGATAAGATTATCACCAAAACTTGACGGAATTTCAAAGGTGTGTGTTTTCAAGGATGAGATTTTTCATAATGTTTAGTAATAAAACTTACGAAATGGAGAAGAGTCGATAATGAAGGACTTTATATAAAGGGAACTTTAGGGAGTGGGCCCATCGAAACCTCATTATTTCATAATGTTTATAAAATATAACTCTGATAATATTTGTTTCGAAAAGGGAAAAGACCTTGAGTTTTATAAAAGTTTTGTTCTTTTAAACAAAACAAAGTATTTTATTTGAAAAACGAAGTATACTAGAATAAAAGGTCCCCATTATTTATTAGGAACTAACTAACAAATGGGGGTTGTTCAATTTCAACAACAATTGGCAATACACTAAGAAAAACAATTATTTCTGTTAAATAAATGAAATTTAAAGAAATAAAAGGATAAAATTGGAAAGACTAGAATGTTGAAAATCAGATTCTTGATAAAAAAATTCTCTCAATAAAATAAGTCATTACTTGCAAACTTCATAGCCTATTATTTATGAAAGACTCTATTTATCTCTGACAATCACTTTATAATATCAGTTTTAATGATGAAATAAAGAACTATTGAAAGTTTTGCATTAAGATAGACTCTTTTGTCACTGGTAGTGCCACTGCTGCTAGCATGCATCCATAGCCTTGACAGGGTTACCATTTAACCAAGAAATACCAATATTCCATCCATTAGAATAGATTTTAGGTCCTTCTAATTTAGACTTTAAAACTTTTGTTTTTTCTTGAAAGCCATTGCCCTGGTTTGGTAGCTAGATGTCGACAATGCCATTCCTAAGTTATAATGATATTGAAGAAGCTAACTCGCGATGAGACCTCTTGTCTTACAACTTTGAACTATAAGCCATTATCTTGGATTGGTGACCAGATGTGATAATGTCAATAGAATTAGTTCCCCATGATCATATTAAGATGGCTCTTAAGAGACTCCTTATCTATCAAGTTAAATATTTTTGGATTACACTCTAAAAATATTTGATTAGTGGATGGGGAGGTAAGTCTTCTCCTTAATTTGTTTTTCCTTATCCCTCCCTTCTTCTAATTTCAACATTTGAGACAATCTTAATTGGAAAGAAGAACATGGTTGTTCTTCAATTGATTACACTAGGGCTAATGAAGGAAAAACTACATTAGGAGGCAACACTGCTTCTTTTCCATAAACTAGATAATAAAGTGAAGTCCCCAAGGAATACTTGTGATTAGTTATGTCTGCTCATAAAGAAAAAATTAAAGCTTTATGCTAGCTCTTTTAATTTTCATCTATGGTTCACTTTATAATTCTCAAGAGGTTTTTGTTAGTGGATTCTACTATTCCATTCCCTTGGGAATATAAGTTTGCATGATATTTAACTTTCAAACCCTTTTTTAGTGAAAATTCAGTAATTACATTACCAAAAAAATACAGAGCATTATCAAACATTAGAGCATTAGGAAGTCCAAACCCAGTAATAATGTGTTGATCAATGAAATCAATAACAATTTCAAAATTGACCACCTTTAAAGACACTGCCTCGACCCACTTAGTGAAATAATCAGTAGCAATGAGAATATATTTATGTTGCTTAGAAGAATGTGGAACAATATCATCTATGATATCCAATCCCCATTCTTCAAAGGGTTGTTCAATATTGATTGGAAGGTGATGAAGTGCTTTCATCATTTTTCATTGATTGATCACTAGCTATCTTGAAGAATTCCCCAACCTCTTTTCTGACATATCTAAGTCCCGCATAGTGAGATAATTCCTCCACTTTGATGGGATTCATAATTCCCTGGCCATTAATATTGAGGCCCTTCCCTTGATACCCCATCTTTTTCAACAATTTTGATCCAATTCCTGTAGTATGTTTCTCAAAAGTGGCAAAATCATCATCATAAAAAGAACATGAAATTGAAGAATCACTTTTTATCTCAAGATTGTTATGCTGCAACTTTTCCAAGGTCTCCTCGGATTTTTATTGATGCTGCAACCTTTTCTTCTCCTTATCTACTTCTTGTATGAGTCTCTTTAGTTCAACATTCTCAGCTTGAATTCTTTGGTTGATCTCTTTGAGTTCTTGGAGCTATGCCTTATTTATTTCCCTTCTCACCTTTGGCACAATGTTTGCTGAAATCTTTCTATCATCTCCTGAATCAGATCCCAGGTCAATAGGTCGATCTTCTACAATCCCAAGAGCTACAATCTTCATCTCATCAACTAAGTCTGATTCTATGTCAATTGGTCCAACACCTGCAAATCCTGCAGCTGTGATCTTCTCATCATCCTCTAATTCAAATTCTTGGTCTTGTTGCATAGTTGCAACTGTATTTTGCTTCTGTTTTTTGTCTTTCCACTTAGACCTCAATTCTGGATGCAATTTCCAGCAATTGTTTTCATCATGCCCTTCTTTCTCACAATGAGTACAAGAGGTGTTTGCTTCCTTACTCTTAGTTGTTGTTGTCCTCTTTGGGCGTTCTTCTTTCGCATGCTTCCCCCTACTTATAAGATGTACAACCTTCACACTAGATTCATCAAGTCTAGTTTTAGGTTCGAATATTAACAATGAATGACACAAATAACAATTAAAAGAGCCAATATATTTCATCAAAGTATCAGGATTGTATAATGGAACATTTAATGCTAATGCTTGTTTCCTAAAATCCTCTGTAAAATTCTAAACATTTTGACCTTTAATTTGTTTCAAATATTTCCATTCCATCATGGCCTTTTGTCTATAACCCAATGGGTAAAACTACCCTCTTAAAGTATTAAAAAAATTATACCAAGATGAAAGAAGTTTACAACTGCTCTTACCACCTTTCTGAAGTTTAGATTTCCTCCAAATGAGAGAATTTCCATTCAATCGAAGGGATGCTAGCTCGATCTTGGCTTCATCCTCTTTCATTTGTTGTATGCAACAATATACTTCAACCTTTATAGTCATTGCACTCCCTAAAATTTTAATTTCCTTTGCTAAAATTTCTAACTGACACTCACAGTCACACCACCTTCCATCTTTCAGACTTATCTCTACAATTTCTACTCCCCGACGCGACTTACAATTTATAGGAAACAACCAATATAGGACATGCATCCCCAACTTTTGAGTGCATTCCTTTTTTATTTTTGGTAATTCCATCACGCTAGCAGTGTTACAGTACAATCATGTGAACCTATGGGAAACTTCCCTCTCATTCACCCCTTCAATCTAGCTATACAGAATCATAATGGCATGGCTTTGCTCCAGTACACCTCCCTTCTAGATTTTATACTTCTCCACTCCTCTCACCGCCCTGTTTAATTAATGAGGAAATTCGATGGATGTCGCTTAAGGTAGAATTTTCTTCTCTCCCATCATCAACAGTCACCCCTTCTATATACTATAAACACGTACCCCTTCTCATTTCCCAACTACTCGCTACTTGTCTTTCCATCATTAAGGTTATTCATTTGCATCGCCAGGTGGGTCACTAGCTTGATCTGGTCCACCCCTTCTCTATTAGCCCACCTCCCTAACGTGGAGTAGTTTTGCTCCACCAGCCTTCGACATTCTTCCTTCAACTAACCCTCAGACAGTTTCTCCCATGCCACCTTAGTAAGCGATCAAGCACTCTCTACCCATGGATTTTCCATCCTTTCAACCAATGCGTTAGCTGAGTGACAAACTCAGGTGAACTCCAAAGTTTTCAAGACCTCCAGATGTTTCTGAATTCATTGGATTAACTGGGCCATGTGTCAAATCTTTGTTACTTTGCTCAATTGTGCACCACATTGCAACCGTCAAGCCGATTGGATGGCTAAGATAGAGTTCCCTTCTACTATCACCTTCATCATTCCTTCCCGAATCATTGTTTCCATCCCATTCTCCAGGGCCTAGAATTTTGTTGTATTCTTTGAGGCTTGTCCCATATTTATGAAGTATAGTCTGTGAATTTTTCCTGTCCAGTCCCGAATGACCCCTCCATCCCCTACCTTACCCAAATTTCTTTTCGACATCCTGTGAAAGTTTAGTTTCATGAAACCATTTGGGGGAGCTAGCCACACCACAAAGGCAAGTTGGATATGGTGCTTAATGAGTCGATGGTTCAGACCACTCATGTATTCCATATCCAAAAATTTCAGAATTCCCGCTTCCTAGAGGGAAGGTTAATCCTCTAAGGTTTGGGTCCCTCTACTAATAATTATCTCCTAAATCTGACATCTTATTTCCTTCACTAGGTTTTCAAGCGAAAGCTTCTTATCACATGATATGTGTTGGTTGCACTCCTTCCATAATTCCTAGAGGATGAATCCCGAAATTAAATTATAGGTCATATTCACCACCTCATTTTTAGTATACTGCACCTGCCATTTCTTTATAGTTTCTTTTATGCTTTCCCTATTTTAGTCAGTTTTTCAAAAGACAAGGGTCAATCAGCCCCAGGGGGTCTCCATGTAACTATAGGTGTTTAAAAGGTGGTTAAGGTTTTCTTTAGCTTTCTCGCAGATACAAAACCAATATGCACCTATAAATCCTCGCTTTATTAGATTGTCTTAGGTTAGAACCTTCCTATGTAAAATTAGCCACATAGAAATTTCAATTTTTGGCCAGTGTGGAGCCAACCATAGTTTTATCCATGATTGATCACTGGAAAAATTATGTCCCACACTGAGATATGATTTGGATTCGTTAAGGTTGAACTCTCATCCTTCTTTTTTCCCCCACTTAAGCTAGTCCTGGTTGCTATTAAACAAAATTTGTCTATTGCTCCATTCCTCTGTTAAATTCTAAGTGGTTGAGTCACTCAGGGTTGTCTATTGAAAGATGTTCAGATTCCATCGTCTCCATTTGTTATCCTCCAACCCTTGAGCCCAAAATTGGTGGAATTCCTTGAACCACTGGTTTTTTGTGCTTAATTGGAAGGGTCGTCATTCTTCTTTGCTTAACTTCGATTGTTGCTACCAAGCATCCTCCCAGAATAGGGCTTCTTTTATGTTTCTTATTTACCAGAAGCAATGTTGTTGTATGATGTCTCTATTATTACATGCCAAATTCCAAATAGTCGATCCTTGGATTGAACCTGAGAGCCTAACTAGGTCTTTTGTTTGAATATTAGGGGCATATTTTAATTTCCACATGTCCGCCCATGGTGTCGCTCCCCGTTTAACCATCTCCACCACAATTTGGCTTAGTTCACTCTGTTGGTTATCTCTAGATCAAGACTAAGGCCTCCTACATCTTTTTATTTACACACAATATTCCAAGCCATAAGTTCCCATTTTCATTTTTCTTCTGCCCCTCACCACAGGAAGTTCCTTTTGACATCCCTAATCTTTTGGAGCACTCCCTTAGGCACAAGTAGGATAGATAACATGTAACTTAGGATAGCCTAAAGAACCACCTTTGTTAGGACCAACCAACCAACCAAGTTCAAGGCTCTCACTATCCATCATTTCATCTTGTATTCAAGGTTGGAGATAACTTTCTACTAATTGGACTTATTCTAGGCTTACATTGTTAGGGGGACCCCTAGGTATTTTGACGGTAGGAATTTTTTTTGGAACCCCAAGAGAGCCATTAGATTCCTTTGGATATCAATATGGGTGTTAGAGAAAAAAAATCATGTGCTTAGACTGATTGATCTCCATACTTGAAGTAGAAATAAAGGTGTCCAAGATGACTTTAAATCAATGAGCCTCCTTTACCGTAGGAATACCATTCAACATGGTGTCATCGACAAATTTTTGATGCATTGTTACTTGACCTTCCTCATGCAACTTAAGGCCCTTTATATTTCCTTCTTCATTGGTTGCACCAATTGCCCTCCCTAGGCCTTTGATGATTATGATAAATAGAAAGGGAGACTCGGGGTCCCCTTGCCACATGCCTCTAGACAAGAAGAAAGGTTTTTTCAAGGATCCATTAACCAGGATTATAAAACAGGGGGATGAGACCAAGGCCATAATCCACCTGATCTAATGCTCATCAAACCCAAACGCCCCTAGAAACACTTTCATATAATCCCAACTAATCTTCTCATATGCCTTTGCCAAATCTAGTTGAATAATCATACCTGCCATTTTCTAGGTCTTGAAAGAGTGAGTTATCTCATGTGCAAGAATAATTTTATCCATAATTTGTCTCCCCTTGACAAAAATAGACTGTTCTACTAAGATTAGACATGGAAGAATCATTTTCATCCTGTTTGTTGCTAATTTGGATATGATGTTGTATAGCACATTACGTAGGGCTATTGGCCAGAATTTCTCTAAAGTGTTGGCCCTTTCTTTCTTTGGAATGGGAGTGATAAAAGTCGAATTCAAGGCTTTGAGAATAGTTTTTGAATCCTGTGAATTTTCTACAACCTCATATATATCTTATTTAACTACATCCCAACATGCTTTGAATAAATCTATAGTAAATGCATCCAATCTGGGGGCTTTTCCACTGGGCATTTCGTTCACGGCTAGGGCCACTTCTTTCATGGAGATTGATCTGTTCAAATTTGTATTGTGCTCCTCTGTGATCAACTTAGGGATATTCCTAACAATCCTTTGGATATTCTCTCATCTATCCGCTGAAGGCTCCTTTGCTATTTTTTGGAAGTTTTGAATCAAGACATTCTATATATCCTGATGCCCTTCGTAGGTGTGCCCCTTATCATCCTTGATTATGAAGATTCAGTTGAATTTCTATGTTCTATCATTGAGCGGTGAAAGAACTTAATGTTATTCTTGCCCTCCTTGAGCCATAACACTTGGGATTTTTGTATCCATATAACTTCCTCCTGTCTACATATTTTCTCCCACTGCATTAGTAACTCCATATCCTCTCCTCTACTTTCCTCTGAGTATCCTTTTGTGATCAATTGTTATTGTAATGTTTCCATCTTCTTTTCCAATTATTTTTTTCTTCGAAGATGTTACCAAATTATAACTTATTCCACTACTTTAATTTCAATTTTATATGATTTAACCTTGCATTTAATATGTGCATTTTGGATCCCCTAACTGGGATTTGTTCCCCAACCATCTTTTAATATTCTCCATAAAGGTAAGGCGATCCAACCAGAAAGCCTTGAATCTAAATGGTCTATTTTAGGGAGTACCTAAAATCGTGATCATTAATATCACCGGCCAGTGATCTGGTCCTCCACAAGGATGGATATTTTCTTTTGCATATATCCCTCACATCAAAAAATCCTCCAAAATTAAAAACCTGTCAAGTCTGGATGCAATTTGATGTTTCCCTTTACATTTATTACTCCATGTGAAACAACCATTGGCAATTTTCATGTCAATGAGGTTGGTGTTCTTAATGAATTCCTTGAGAGATTTATCATCTCGGTTTATGCATCTTTGGCCTACCTTTTTATCCAATAGAGAGGTTATAATATTGAAGTTCCCCCCCCACCCCCCCAAAAACCCCCCAACCCCAACACCACCTTTCCTAGTTGTTATCTCTCTTAAATCTTGAAAGAGTTTGATCTTCACGTCTATTCTTTAAGGCCCATAAACATTTGTAAACAATAGAGATCCTTGAGTCCGTATAATCTTTATTTCCAATGATAAATATGACCTCGTTGTTTCTTCATCAAGTTAGATCAAAGATTGGGGGTTCTAGCCAATTGTCAACCACCGTACAGAACCATGTGTTGCGACCTCCATTATCCAAAACCTCCTCCCTAATTTCCTACTTAATTCCTTGATTTTATTTACAAAGAACTTTGTTTCTTGCAAGAAAATAAGGTTTGGTTGTTCCATTTTAATCTTCTTCTTAAGCAGTCATTATTTCCTAAGGCTACTTATGCCTCTTATATTGAATGTTAAAACTTTCATAATTTAACTACGATTAAGGTGTTGCGAGCCTAATGCTTTGATCTTACCTGAATTTATTAGCATGGATCCCAGCTCTTGGAGGGATACATTATTCAACTTCCTTCCTATTTTCTAATGGTTGTGTCATGGCACCAAAACCTCCTGAGATCTCATTGATTTTACTCCCATCTCTGTTATTTCTACATGTGGCCTCTTCTAACCTCTTAGTTTCATCTCTTCTCTCATCGGGTATAAATATTGGATCCTATCCATTTGATAAGTTGGAATAGCTTCCAATCCTTGTTTTCTTGCTTTTTCCACCATATTATGGAGGTTGATACCCCCACATTCTACTATTTCCTGCAACTCTGGGTCCTCTATTCCTACCTCGCTTTGGTTCATTTTCACATCTCCTTCAAAATTCTTTGATAGATATGGGATATGAGCTTGTTATCCAATATCTCTTATCGATTGCAACATTTATTCTTCTTTACCTTATTATTTCTCCTCCTTTTTCACTTCTTCAACCCCCTAACTCTCTGGGTTTTCTTCTAGTAAGATTTCAAAGTTATCTCTTTATGCTTTTCTATCTTCCTAGTTTATTTATCATTAACCTCAATTTACTCTTCCCCTTGGGTCAGGTATTACAAACCCATCTGCATCCTTTCATTTTTATTCTTTTCCTTGTTCTTCCACTTTATTCAAAGGGAATTCCTAAATTAGGTGGCCATATTCATGGCATCACCTACATCTGAATGAAATCTGGTCATAGTCCATAGGTTGTATCTAGAATTCATCCCAGAACTCTAGTTTGACTACTTTAGGTAGGGCTACAGAAACATCCATTTCCACATTTGCATATGATGTATACTTTCCTTGTAGTGTTTCCTTTGATATTTTAATAAAATTTCCCATTGTATCTCCTATTAACTTGATGGTTGAAGGTAGCCAATAATCCAGAGGTAGGGAGTACAACCTAACCCAAACTAGGACACTGGTAAAGGTCGCCTTCTTTGGGGTAAAATTAACCATTAATGGCTGCATGTTTAAACCAACTAATGCGAAGAAGTATGGACTGCCATCAAATATTCAATCTCTATCTTCCATATTAGCAAAGACCACCATAAAAAATACTTTGGACCTTAGATGCAACTCTATCTAACCTCTTGGTTTCCAATGATGTTTAATCTAGTCACACAAGGATTTTTTGTGGGCCAAAGGCCCATAAACTTGCATATGACAACATACGACCTCATGCACTCCCTAAAGACATGTGTCTCAGGATCAATAATCAGTGTCGTCGAGATCACCTTTGTTTTGGGCTTACACGACCCCGTAGATTCTTTGGACTTTTGTTGCTGCTACTAGTCTACATGATTCCCCGACATAAACTTTTCCTCATCTCTTATGTTACTGTTCCCACCTACTTCAACCATACCTTGGGAATTCCTTGACACACCATTTTTAGGACCACCTAATCCTACCTTGAATCCCTTCCCCTTGTTTAGGATGGATCCCTACTCCCTCCCCCTTTGAACACCATCGGCATCAAACCCTAGGTGTACCTACTAAAAAACACTAGCTCCTATGGATAAAGCTCCTTCACATCCAATGACATTATTCTATTAACTTCTCTCAGTCGTAAGTGTCCATATGCATTCTTCTGAATATAGGAACGCCCTATATAATGAGACCCTCTCAACAGTGGAATGAGGTGAAAGCATATTTAGAGAACCTTATTATGCTAAAATATTACTAGTAGGAGGTCATTTCATGGTTCATAGGTGAGTCTAATCTATGAGTAAGCCAAGGGAGGAAGAGGGTTAAGGGATCAAAGGAGAGTACCCTGGCACCAAAGGTGTAATTTTTTATCGTATCTCTGATTTATATATAATGATAAATATATCTTTCCTCTCTATATGCAACGTTTGTAGGAGACCACGATGCTTCCATTGTGGTTGAGTATTCACATACTCACTTGCAATCATGGAGGCAAAGAAGTTGCTCCTATTTTTTTTTGAATGTGTGTAGGTGATAGGATTAGGGAGATGGAATTATATCTCTAAGTAAGAAGAAGGATATTCAACTACTTTATTGGATATTCAACCCACACCAACATGCAAGGATAGCAAGGCATATCCCTATCTTTGTATTTTCCATTTTATGAAAGGAGTAATTTACAATAGAGCTAAGGTATTTGATTTTTTATATATTCACTATCTAGTATATCCTGAGGTGGGATCTATGGGACAATAGTCCCTTTTCCATAGAGTAAAATTTAGGAAAACACTTTGGAACCTAGAAACTAAAAAGGTAGTGTGTATTCAAGATGTTGTACTTAGAGAAGGCAAAGACATTCTTAAACAGAAATCCCTACCATGGAAGAAAGAGCCAAAGAAGATAGAGTTTGAATGATGGATGATGAATCGTACTCTACAAAAGAACAAGAATCAAATGAATGAGAACCATAGAACCTAGTAATCCGGAGATAAATTTAGGAAGGAAGGAAACCATAAAGATATACTTTTCCAATTCACCATTCAATTTTTTCTTTGTATATTACTGATGATGATCCTTGAATTGTTAGGGAGGTATTTGATTTAAAGGACAAAAAACTCTAGAAATGGCCATGCTTGAAGAAATGGTAGCCTTGGACAAGCATGAGTCTTGAGATTTAGTGGATTTGTTGGCTGGAAGAAATCCCATTTGTAGAAAATGAGTGCTTAAGAAGAGATTGAATGTATAAGGTAGATTAGATAAAGGCAATACTCAATTAGTATCAAAAAGATATTCCTAGATAGAGGGAATTGAGTTTAGTGATGTTTCCCCCGCTGTTGCAAAGCTAAATTCTATTAGATTTATTTTATTTATTAATGATTTTGATCTTTGATGTAGAATAGATGACTGTGATGACAACATTCCTATGGGGGGTATGGAAGAAGGAATCTATATGAAGTATCTAGAAGGCTTTGCTATGAAAGGAAGGAAACATCTAGTATGCAAGTTGAAAAAGTTCCAGTATGGGTTAAAACAATCACCAAGGATGTTGTGACAAAAATTTGATGCTTATATGTTGGGAATTGGAGTCTTGAGATCTAGTGGATTTGTTGGCTAGAAGAAATCCCATTTGTAGAAAATAAGTGCTTAAGAAGAGATTTAATGTATAAGGTAGATTAGATAAAGACAATGCTCAATTAGTATCAAAAAGATATTCCTAGGTAGAGTGGGTTGAGTTTAGTGATATTTCCCCCAGTTGCTGCAAAGCTAAATTCTATTAGATTTATTTTATTTATTTTTAATGATTTTGATCTTTGATGTAGAATAGATGAATGTGAAGACAAGATTCCTGTGGGGGGTATGGAAGAAGGAATCTACATGAAGTATCTAGAAGTCTTTGCTATGAAAGGAAGGAAACAACTAGTATGCAAGTTGAAAAAGTTCTAGTATGGGTTAAAACAATCACCAAGGATGTCGTGACAAAAATTTGATGCTTATATGTTGGGAATTGGCTTCAAAAGGAGAAAAGTGGATTGCTATGTGTATTTAAAATTAGTTGGTGATCATGTTATTTATTTGGTATTGTATGTTGATGAAATGTTGTTGATTACAAATGACAGGGAAATTGTCGAGGAAGTGAAAACTAAGTTGTCATATAAATTTGACAACAAGGATCTTGGTCTTACAAATTTTATTTTGGGAATGGAAATTGAAATAGGTTGAGCAAATAAGAAACTTTGGTTAAATTAGGGGTGGTATGTCAAGAGAATATTGCAACGATTTAATATGCAATGTTGTAAACTCGTGAAGGTGCCTATTCCTACATGTGTAAATTTATTTGCATAAGAGTGCCCCAAGAAACAAGAAGAGTAACATGAGATGTATCATGTTCCATATGTTAGTGTGATTGAAAGTTTGATGTATACAATGATCTATACTAGATCAAAAAATGTGCATGTAGTGGGAGTATTGAGAAAGGTATATGTCAAAACCAAGGAAGGAGCATTGGAAAACAATAAAAATGTTTTTCAAGTATTTGTGTGGCACTATTGGCTGTGGACTATGCTACCAAGGAATACCAAGATCAAGCAAAGTGTCACATATACATGTGCTTGTTTATGAAAACTAGGTTTGATTTGTAGATTGAAGAATATCTACAAGTGGGTATGTGTTTAACCTATTTGGAGGAGAAATCAATTGTATGAGCATCAGATAACCTGTAGTGGCACTTTCAACTATATAAGTTGAATATATGAAAAACACTCATGCAAGAAAGGAATAAATATGGTTGCACACATTTTTTCAAGTATTTGGTTGGCCTAGTGAGTTGTGAGTATAGATTGTGATAGTTAGAATGCAATATTCCTTATGAAGAACCCAAATACTATTCTAAGACAAAGAATATTAATGTTCAATATCACTTTCTGAGGGATATGGTTGAAGAAAAGAAGGTGTTTTTGGTGAAGCTATACATTTTGAAGAATGTTGTAGATTCATTAAGAAACTTTATGGGCACTAAGAAGTTATCTTTGTGTAGAGAAACAATGGGCATTGTTGCCCTATATTTTTTATCATTTACTCCTACTGCCCTTTATGAGCAAAGAAAATAACAAGTAGGATGTTAGGTCCCTATACTACTAGTGTAACCCCTTATTGTTATTAGTGCAACCCGATTATTATATTTTTGTACCCATGTAGTCCCCATATTGTTATTATTGTGCCCCATAGAAACCCACTATTGCTATTGTTGTGCCCTTACATTATTATTGTTATGTCACCTCTCATTATATTATGACCCCTTAGACTCCTATATATAGAAAGGAGGTCGTGTCATTTGTATCATCCAATAATTATTCATTTGTGTAATGTAAAGAAGGTTCCCCCCTCGAAGAGGTTGATTCTTAAGTCGTTGATCTATATTTTCTATCTTTTTGTGAGTTGGTTTCATAACATTTGGTATCAGAGCTTTGGATTCTAGGGTTTCACTGCTCCAAACAGGTCACCATGGGATTTTCGCTATAAATTTTTCTCTACGAAGTTTTAGAAGCTAAAAAAAAAACCTATTTGAGCCGAAATCGTTCTGAAACTCGGGTCCAAATTTCAGATCTTTTCTCGCTACATATTTAGAGCCATGATCTGAGGAAGTTATGGTTTTTGCATGCTCCAAAATTCCATCTCAATCTGTTCATCGTGAAATTTCCACTATAATTTTGTTTCTGTGAAGGTTCAGACTCTGAAATTAAAAATCCATTTGAGTGGAAATCGTGGTGAAGCTTGGGCCTGAATTTCATAGCTTGTTTTGCTATATTTTTGGAGATACGGTCCAAGGCATTTAGGGTTTTTACAGACTCCTGAATTACATTCCAAACATGTGACCTTGAAAAAATTGTCATAACTTTCTCTTTGAGCATCAAATTGAAATTTCATAAGAAGTTACATAAATAGGATGGAGTGTAATTTTTTTGGTATTTGTTTCAGGTCCGAAGGTCAAAACAACGACATGTGGCATGTCGTACAATTTTTCTCTACTAAACTAGTCTATAATTAGGTCATTGTAGGGGCTTTGGCATAACTCTTTATTGAAGAATATAATATTGATCATACTGGTGGCATTAGAAAGAGGACTCAAAGGGCTACCATAGGCCAAAATGCCAAAACTTGAAGATCTGAAATTACAGAGTTACATCCATTTAAATATCAAGCTCCTAAAAGGAAGAAAAATATTGACTCGAACCAAGAAAATAGAAACACCTAGTAAACAAAATTGGATGGATGATTTGAAGAATGCGATCAAAGCTAAGATAAATAGTTTTACATGTGCCAAGGAAGCTAATATCAATGGTATGGAAGTATATTTGAAGAAAGGCATGGAATATTTGAAGAAATACATGGAAGGTTTGAAGGAAGTTGGGACAAAGCTACTACAAGAAAGGCCTCCTAATGATGAAAAGGTAGTAGAGGAAAATCATGATGAGAAAAAAATAAATTTTAATCACGATTTCATAGAATCTAACATTGGATTGAAGACCCACCATATTCCAAAGATAAATATGAGGAAGTTTGATGGTAAGGATCCCATTACATGGATACTACAGATGGATAAATATTTTGATCTACATGATGTGCAACTGTTACAAAAGATATATATTGCATCTTTATATTTAGAACCAAATCAATTTTTATGGTACAAAGGGATTTGTTCTCGTAAACCACTTATCACTTGGTCAATTTTCACAGAGGAAATGACAAAACATTATGAGGATACAAAGAGCAACACCTTCTTTAGCCAATTGATAAATCTCAAACAAAAGGGTTCAATGGAAGAGCACATTTAGGACTTCCAAAAATTGAATATAAGGGTAAAAGATATTCCAGAGACGTAGAGGATTGATGTCTTCATAGGGACTTTAAAGGTTAACATTCAACATGAGGTTCGTCTTTGGGAACCTGATTCATTGGAGAAGGAATTCAAGCTGGAAAAAAAATTGAAAGAAAAATTATGGCAACAAGAAATCCTACCTCTCACAATTATAAATATGGAAGTGTTGTTGCTCCTAGCCTTCCACAACCTACAAGGTTGACACCACAACAATTGGAAGAAAAAGGAGAAAACAGACTTTGTTACAGTTGTGATATAAAATACACTAAAGGTCATAAGTGTATTGAGAAGAAATTATTTTACATTGATTGTGAAGAGGAGGAAGAAAAGGAGCAAGAAATGTCAAAAGAAGAGGATATACACCCGAAAACAACCCCACAAAAAGAAGAAATAAATGCAATCATATCTTGTAATGCATTGGTAGGAATTACCACTCCTCAAACTCTTAAGATAGAAGGACATATCAAGAAGAAAAAGGATAACCTCACTTTTAAGCAGAATCAATTGAAACAATAGGTGGATCAACATCGTAGCGAAATAATTTTTGATATAGGCGACTCCGTATTTTGACGAATAGTACCATACAAACAAATGTCCCTCAAGCAAGCTAAGAAGGATAATAAATTATCACCAAAGTACTATGGTCCTTACAAGGTGCTACAAAAGATTGGTACTATGGCATACAAATTGGAGCTTCCTGCATCTTTCCCGAGTGACCCCAGTTTTTAATGTTTCATGCTTAAAGAAGGTTATAGGTGACAAGGTCACAGTTCAAACAATATTATCAGAACTTGACGAGGAAGGAAAAATCATATTGGAACCTGAAGAAGTCACGGAAACAAGAACCTAACAACTATGAAATGGATCAATTTCAGAGTATCTCATCAAGTGGAAGAACTTACCTGCTGAAGATTCCACATGGGAGGACAATAATTTTATACAAAAGCATCCAAAACTACTCAATAGTTGAGGACAACACTTTTTGAATGAGAGGGGCATGTTAGGTCCCTATACTACTAGTGTAACCCCTTATTGTTATTAGTGCAACCCCCTTATTATATTGTTGTGCCCATGCAGTCCCCATATTGTTATTATTGTGCCCCATAGAAGCCCACTATTGTTATTGTTGTGACCGTACATTATTATTGTTATGTTGAATCTGATTATATTATGACCCCTTAGACTCCTATATATAGAAAGGAGGTCTTGTCATTTATATCATCGAAGAATTATTCATTTGTGTAATATAAAGGAGGTCCCCCCTCGAAGAGGCTGATTCTTACGTCGTTGATCTATCTTTTCTATCTTTTTGTGAGTTGGTTTCATAACATAGGAGAATGTTGGGCATGTTATATTCTTGGCATTATTATCCCCATGTGTTATGCATTGCATTAGGCACAAATCCCTCCTTCTTGGTGGGTTTAAAAGGGGGTGGAAGCCCCACCATGTGGGGGTTCAGGAGCATTATTTCCAACAAGAAATCTTGGGCATCTTTTTGCATCCATTTTTGGTGGTTTTCAACACATAATTTTCATGTTTTGTGTTTTTGTGTCACATGGTTGTTTTTCCCATGGTTTGTAGTTTTAATTAAGGAACTATGATTGTATTCTAATACATGGTCAATGGATTAGTGGTTTATTTATGTCGAGGGACATATATTTTATTTTATTACTATAGAAAAGAATACATGTTGAAAAATCTTGCTATATTTCTTAGTTTCTAAGTTTCCAATATAAAATCGTAATGTTAATGTATGTGTTTTTTATTGCATATTTTATTTTTTAATAAGAATCAATTTGCATAAATTAATTGTACATGTTTAACACCTACATATATAACATATAAAATATTACCCTCCCATTTAGAATCTATGAAAGATAGAGAATTTCCCATGATCATTTTCTACGGGAAAACTTCCTTTGAGAAAATATTTCATACAATAACACCACTAGACAAGACATTGCATATCCTCATATCCATATAAATAATTTTTCCCTAAAATAATTGTGGTGCCAATATTGATATGTACAAACCACTTAATGGACCTTATTTAATATACATGACTACTTTATATTAAGTCACTAACCATTAACTATACAATGGATCTTATTTAAAAGATATAGCCTTGTACAATTATTAACTGGCTCTTCAGTACCCCAAAGTAGGGAGGATAGGGTAAGGCCCTAAAATTCCCTTCCCCTACAAGAAAAACATTTTCCTTAAATATGAAGGTGTGAAAACTACTCTAAAATCATTGTTGATTCCCAAGTGGCATGTTTTGGTTATGTATCCTTCCATTTTATTATAGTTTTCTAGTTTTTGCATTGATATAATTAGTATTCTCTTTTGCAAAATATTTTGTTTCCAAATTCATATTTATAGTATGTTTATTAGATGCAATGTCATATTTCTTTGAAATTCATATATATCTTGAAATTTTCTTGCAAATTAAATAGCTTTTCCATCCTCACAACATTCTTTGGAATTTTTTTTGAATTGCAATACCCATCATGAAATTTTCCAATATAGGAGGTATGAAATTCAATTTAGTGAAAATATATTAGCTAAAATATATTCTAATGAGTCTAAATGATAAGCAACTTTAGCTAATCTACAACTATATTTATTCTAGTTTTGAGGAATGAATTCAATATTTAAAGCTTCAAATTTAGTATTCAAGTTACATACCTCCTATTAGGTTACTTTTCAAATGAGGTAAGTAACGATAAAAGATTTTTAGCCAACTCAAAATAATTTTGAAATCACTAAAAACCTTAATGCATTTGATGTGCAAGTTGATGGATTTTTTTGAGTCGTTTGACTAAATCGTTATATTCAATAGTATTATTAGTTCTCTCAAATTTGAAATCAAAGAGGACTTTAATTTCAGATAAATTAGTATACATCTTGCTTGTATGTTTTCATGAAACATAGAACCATAAAAAAATAATGACCATATGTAAATTTCTAAATCTTGGTTAGTGTTTCCAGCATTGTCCAAATATGTTATACTATAGTAACATGCATGAGTCTAAGTGCATTAGTGAGGGCGTCTACATTGTTAAATTTATTTGAAAGGTGAAATTTCCTACCCATAAAATTATGAAAATAAAACTCCAAAAAAGGTAATTCCACAAACCATATTCTAAAAACTTAATCATTTTGTTCTTCTTTTCAGGCCCCAATAACTATATGATTTATATGTTTCCCCTGGTCAATCGAAATATTATAGCGCTAGTCATTCCATAATAGCCTTAAGTAAGTCCAAATAATATAAAAGTAGACATGTAGTAGTTGTGAAAAATCCCTACTCAATAAAATAACATCATATCTAGAAATGTCAACCACACTAATATCAATGAAATAATTTACCCTTGAGTTACAATAAACTCGAATTATCACTCACTTACGATCTATGAAGATAAATTATATGGGTTGTAAATTTCTTTGTCTTAACATTCAATTTCTAATATAGAAAGTAACCATTGACATTCAATATTGTGCTTAGTTCAACCAAATAATAATTGTACATTATGATTAAATATTCATAAGTTTGGAAGGAAAAAAGGGGTTTGTGATTCTATAAAATGGTTGGTTGTATTCTTTATTGAATTTTTTTATGTTGATTCATTCAATTCTCCCAACCATAACTATTTTTGCTTACTAACTTTACACAAAGTAACATGGAAACATCATTTTATAATTTCTTCATATCTTCTACAATGTTATATTATATTTCATAGATGAAAGATTATAAATTGAAAGTGTTGATGGGCAATAATACATGTAAATTTTTGTAGTGAAAAATGGGAAGGATTAAAGGAGCATCTACTTTTTTCTATAGGAATACTCATTCTTTGTTGTTTCCATGGCATGCACTTTTTCCACTATTTGTTTTTATTTATCATTAAAATCGATCATTGTATTCCAGAAAACGATGGTATATTATTATTGTTGATCATCTTGTACCACTTCCTCCTTTCCAAACTATTCATTGGTAGTTTTTGTTTATGCATTTTTTTTTGCAAATTAGATCAATCAAATTGAGTAGTTCAATACATGCATTTTTTTAAATGATCAAATTGATGTTCTCTATGTAAATGTTACATGGCTACATATTCTAATCTTAGATAAGTTTATGGAGTTATGGATTTTTTGAAAAAATATTGAAATATTTTCTTGTTAGGCTACCCTTTCTCAAATTCTTAATCAAATCCACTATTTCATATGAGAGTTTCTTTTATAGGGATTTGTAGAGTTTCCATAGTAAATTGAATAATGCAAAGCTGAAATAATATATTTGACTTAGATTTACTGTAAAAATGATACATTGTAGCCACATTAGCTAAATAAAGAACTACAATAGCACAAAGTGTTAATACCTTTATTGATGGAAGCAATGCTCATTTTCATCTTTGTGGGTGAAACCTCCAATCAAATAGAGTTCTGATTATAGTGAATTCACTAGATGTCATATTGAATTTCTTCAACTTGTTTTAATATTATTGTCTACCTCTTAATATAATTTTAGAGAAGGAACTTTCTAGTAGGTTAAACGTTCGAGTAAGACTTCTTCCAATCATTCTAATACATGAGCCTTATTTACTAGTGATGGATCCCATACATAAAAAAATTCCTACATTAGGGGTCATGGAAGGTAGGACCTTAGCATACCCTCCTTGTTTAAAATGACGACATTGTCCACAAGGTTGGAGATGATGGTATTGGTAAAGCATCTATGTTAGTTCCCATGTCGCATCCTTGGGCAATGGACATTTTCGTTATAGTAGAACTTACTGAGATGAAATTATATTTTGTTAAGTATGACTTTAGACTACAGCCAAAGGGAGCCTTTTTCATCCAATTTTGGAAAGTTATTTAAATACGAAAATTATATCCAACCAATTTTTTTAAGCAGGAGCATGAAATATCGAATGAATTTTAGAGTGGCTCAAAATTTCTAATTTGTAATCCACTAGCCTAATACATTTAAGGACCATAGAGGGGCCATCAAAGTTTGGAGCAAGATTTGGGCAGTGGTTTCCTTTGTGGGAGGTACAATTATGATGATGTATATGGAGGAACACTTAATCAATTTATTCAAAATGATGTTTGGAACAACACTAATAAAATTTCTACATCATCTAATTCTCATCCATAATTATATTATCTTTGAGAGTATAGTGAACCTTGGCCTAAGTTGTGAGATTTTTTCCAACCTTTGGTACTTTAAAGAATCCTAGTAATTATGATTCTAATGGGGGATTTTGATGGTATACAACCTCAAAGGGGTCATTTGAGCAGCACCATGATAAGTCGTATGACACCACCATTCTACTAGGGGTAACTAATGAACCCTTTAGGATTGATGTTCTAAAATATAACACCTCAAATATGCTTCAAAATCTTGTTCATATTTTTATTCTAACCATCAATTTTGGGGTAGTAGGTAGTGCAATTAAGCATCATGGAGGTAAAAACGTTCATGTCAAAAATTGTTAGTGAAAGAAGGATCATAATTTATTACAATATATTGTGGAATACTGTGGATTTTAAAGATATTATTCATGAATATTACACTAACCATGGAAGTTTTAAAGGGGTGATTTATAGCATAAAAATGAGAATATTTGGAAAGGTGATCAACCACAACCATGATAACAAGTTTAGTTCCATTTTGTTAACCTCGTATTGAAATTAATACATACAACTAGTGGAATGAGTAAAGGTTGTAGTTCACGTGTAGTTTTCATTCTTTCTACATTGTGTCATTAGCAAAGGTCACATTCTACCAAAAAAATATAGATGTTCTTATTTATGCCTTGTAAAAAAAAGATTATTTAATCCTTTCACATGTTTATGGAACCAAGAATGATTTGCTATTCTAGATCCATAAAATTCATATAACACTATTGATTTAAGGATGTATAGTTCATTCAAATGTATACACCTTTATATACAAAAGTTTTTCATCATGCCACTTGCAGCCTTGATATGAATGGGTGCCATTACCTCAATTTAAGTTATTTGACAAAGTGAGCAATATTGAAATCTATGACCTATGATTTTACCAATATTCCATGATGAAAGAAAATGAAAAACAAACCTTATTCATACTTTCAAGAGATGAAATCTATTACCAGATACTCTTTGTGCTTTGTATAAACTATATAATAACTCTATAACTATATAATAACTCTATTTCAAAAATTTATATATTGGTAACTACACTAGATGTTGAAAAAGAAATGCCATAAGAGTATATCTTATGGAATAAGAGTATAGATTTAAAAATTTGTGATATTTTATGTGATCTAATTATAGCCCCTTTTGAGTGAAAAAAAATTCTTAATGTTAAATGTAATACCATCAACAAATCTACTCAAAACATAGGCATGTGCAACTACCTTTCCAAGTGCTCAATCCAAGCTCAATACTATCTCACCTTAAGCATTTGAATCATCTTGAAGCATGTCCGGCTCAACAACATCTAATTAGAGGAAACTGTGGAATTTGTGATGTATAGAACTGAATCTTAACCAAATTAAATTTTGTGCTGGTGACCAATGAAAAAACATGTGTTTGAGAAAGCTATGTGCCTATTAAGAAAGTTAAAATACAATACTAAAGCTTGTCAAAATCATTGTTATCATTTAAAAGTTTTCCAACTTCAATATCATGGAATTTAAAAATTATAATTGCCAAGTCATAACTGACATGATTAGTCAAAACAATAATATTAAGTTTTTCAATGCCACTGAGAATAAATCATTAAAAGATTTCCAACTCATTATAATGGAATTTAAAAATTATAATTTTCTAGTCATAACTTCTTATGTAGGGTAATGCATAGAGAAAATGACATGAACATGAAGACCTTGAAGATGAGCCACGCACTTAGTGAAATGTATGTCCATAAGAAAAGTTCATGACATGAAAATGAGTTCTATCTCTATCGATGTTTTAGAGTAACTAAGTATAATTTGTCTAAAAATGCAAATGAAACAACAACCCACTATTGGGTGAGATGACCTAACGAGCCATAAACATGTTCGTAAATATATGCTGAAAAATAAATGTTATTATATAATCTTAAAGTTGTAATAAGTTAAGGTCATTAATTTTCTATATATAAATTATATTTAAATAAAACAAACTCTTATAAACATAACTTTTATAAAAATTGATATACAACTCATTAATTATATTTTATGTAAAAATGAAATATTGTCCCTCCTGTCAATCCAATGGAATTTGAACCATTCGCTTGGAGATTTGGTGATGACTTAGTGGGATTATGGTTAGGCTATCAAGTTGGTGTGTCTAGTCTCTTTTCTTATTATTTTGTATGTCCTAGTATTTATAATGGATACCCAAAATGTTCCCTCTCTGTTGCACCTATGTATCCTAGCATGCAGATGGGGAGGAGGTGACAATGCATCTATGGGTTAGTGGACCACCTACTTCAATGATGTTCCACTAGAGATGATAAAGGGAATATGGATGCTAAATAATTAAGCTAGGATTCAACAACAGTCCCATTTAGATTCATAGCTCCTTGAGAATGTTTCAAAGTGAGTTCCAAAGGTTTTTCCTAGACAAGCTAGATTCCCATGTGGCTCACATAGAGGGTTACATAGTGAGTGAATCTGATAGTGGAGATCTTACGGGCCCTCGAGGTTCAAGTACTCATGTGCTAGCCACAATTTACTCCTTAGAGAATGATTAAAATTGCAACGGGTTGGAAATGTTAGTGGGTGTTCATGTTTAACAACCATATCCATACTATGGAAAACACATTAAATATGTGTAAATATTTTTAATCATTTTTTTGTGTAATCATTAAACAATAATTTAAATTGTTTTTAAAAATTTGTTCGGATAAATTTTGATGTTGTTTAACAACTTTTTAAACCAACAAAATTATAAATTAAATGACTAGTAAATATTCATGGTTATCAATAGGTATCAATTCATAATAAATATCAAAACACTTATATATCTCCTATTACTATAATAAAAATAAAAAATCCCAAAAACTAAGTAAATTATTTTTATTATTATTATTATTATTATTATTAAAAAAGTAATATGTACGTTAAATATATATACATTTAAAAAATGGAACAAGATTCTTAACCAAAGATATTTGCCCCTACTTTATAATTGATACTATTACCTTGTAAATAGGCTTTGTTACAATACCATGGTTTATCAATACGACATGCCCAATAAATCATAATTCACTTTATGTGACAACTTTTTTAATTAACCAATTTAATTAAAAGGGAAAAAAGACGTAACTACTTTGGAGATAAATCTCAAGCTTTGATTTCTTCATACCTCTAAGAATATTTCCTGGAAGTTAAATATCTGCCATGCACATAATAATTGTTGATAGCTAAATTAAAATTATGGAAACCCTATTCTAAAATAAGCATTCCTATTGACATAAATATGAAAAGTTTAACTTTATGTTTTTCCCTTTTTCTTAGGCTAATCTTCATACTCGATTTGAGTTAGTGACCATTTCATAAAGAGCTCCTTGATAATGTGTCCATTGATCATCAAACCAAAGCCCTATGGAATAAGCAACCTTATATGTTTATATTACATCAAGAACTTTAAATATATTGTAATTTCCACAGACATATAAATAAAATAGCTTTGAAACCCCACTATGCATAATAACATTTAATTCTCAAAATTATTAAATTAAGAAAATAAAGCATAAAAATGAACTAAATTTTAATTTTATTTTGAATTAATTTTATTATTGTTAAGTACAAAATATATATATATATATATATATATATATATATATATATATATATATATATATATATAGTTAAAGGAGATTCACTCTCACTTTATCATGTTGATTCATAATATGTAAATAGCCTTTGTTATAATATTATGGACGGATACAATAGCTTGTTAATACCACATGCCCAAATACTATAACTTATATTCATATGGCACATGACAAATATTATTAATATTTTAGAATATTTTGTAAAATTATTGATAACTAAATTAAAATTTAAAAACTCAAATAAACATATTCATGTAAATTTTTCCTTAATTAATTATTAAATAACCATTTTAAAGCTGTTATATATATTTATTTAATAAAGTTTAAGAAACAAGTTTCGCTTGGGATAGCTCAATTGGCAATGGTCGGGGAAATGAAGTCTCATCGAACTGGAAGAAATGTACTATCATCATTACCATTATTTATGTATTACCAATAACAGCAAAAAAAATAAATCATAATCATTGATGTATAATTTCTCATCACAAAATAGAAGAGAAATGAAATCATCAATAACATGGTAACAAAACACCCGATAGATAATCCATTCTTAAAAAAATCAACTCTCGGGTTTCTAGGAAATCAACTTAAGGCTACATGGTTGTACGGAAATCCATTTTCTAGGGTTTCATTTATTATTTTTTTCCTTGGTAATTTTCTATTACTGTGTTTCTACTAAATTTGGTTTTTATTTTTATTTTTGCACTCATTCATTTGTGTAGGTGGGATGGGAATTCCCCATAAGCTCAAGCCTATAGTTCTACCGAGGTCTAGCTCACTCGATATTGCCTTCATGTTTTCACATAGATTTTCTAGTTATTTGATGTATGGTCTTAGTTTTCAGTGTCTTGGTTGTCTTGGCTATGTCATGAAGGGTTTCATTTTAGAGAGAATTGTGTGCTTGTTTTTTGAGAATGTATAGTCTTTCAAATATGTGGTATGTCTGTGATGTTTTGAGTCTTATGTTAACTAGGCATGGGTGTTTGTTTCGTATGGTCTTATGGGTTCTAGTTGGTATTATTTTGATGCAATGTTGGAGGTGTCTATTTCGTACTATGGTTAGTTTCTTTCTACTTATGGGTTTTGGCTGGTATTATTTTGATGCAATGTTGGAGGTTCTTAGCTCACAAGTTTGCGTGTTTGCGATGGTAACAAGAAGTTTATTTTCTAGCTATGTATGAACTCTATGATTTGGATATTTATTTATTGAGTAATAGAAAATTGCAATTCACACACACACACACATATCAAATTGTGTTCTTTTATATAAAATTTATAAAATATGATCAGTTTAACAACCATATCCATATTACAAAAATCACATTAAGCATGCTTAAATAATTTTAACCATTTTTTTTTGGTAATCATTAAACCATAATTTTAATTGTTTTGTCAAAATTTGTTTGGATAAAAGTTCATGTTGTTTAACAACTTTTAATCGAACAAAATTATAAATTAAATGACTAGTAAATATTCATAGGTTATCCATAAGTATCAATTTATAATAAACATCAAAACACTTATACATTTCTCATTACTAAAAAAAATCATAAAAACTAAGATTCTTTTATGAAGAAATAATAATATATATATATATATATATATATATATATATATATATATATATATATATATATATATATATATATATATATATAATGGAACAAGATTATTAACCAAGGAGATTTATCCCCACTTTATAATGGATATTATTAACTTGTAAATAGGCTTTGTTACAATACCATGGTTTATCAATAAGACATGCCCAATAAACCATAATTTGCTTCATGTGACATCTTTTTCAATTAATCAATTTAATTAAAAGGGAAAAAAAGACATTACTTTGGAGATAAATCTCAAGTTTTTATCTCTCCATACCTCTAAAAATATTTCATGGAAGTTAAATCCCTACCATGCACATAATAATTATTGATAGCTAAATTAAAATTTTTGAAGCCCTACTCTAAAATGGACATTCCTATTGACATTAATATGAAAAGTTTTACTATATGTTTTTTCTTTTTTCTTAGGCTAATTTTAATATTGGATTTGATTTCGTGACCATTTCATAGAGAGTACTTGGATAATATGTCCATTGACAATCAACCGAAAGCCCTATCGAATAAATAACAATATATGTTTCTATTACAACAAGAACTTTAAATATATTGTACTTTTCACAGACATAAATAAAATAGCTAGGAAACCCCACTATGCATAGAAACAATTAATTCTAAAAATCCTTAAATTGAAAAACATAAATCATAAAAATTAACTAAATTTTAAATTTATTTTGAAACATTTTTATTATTGTTAGCTATAAAAAAAAATAATATATGAGTTATATATATATATATTATATATATATATATATATATATATATATATATATATATATATATATATTATATATATCTATACATTTAAAAAAATATGTGACAAGATATTTAACTGTGGAGATTCTGTAACACCCACTCCTCCCAGGTCTATCCGAGCAACTAGCCAGCCGGGGTAAATACAACGAGAAAGGCTAATATAAGGGATTCAACTTCCTTCGTGACCTTAAGGAAATGGAATCAACGGAACACCTTAACCAAACCCATCAACATCATCAACAACACCCTCAGAAGACATGTCAGCCACTCAGACATCCTGTCCGTGAGTCCCACTGATGATTTAAGCCTTTTAACCCCTGGTCACTCTCATGCTATAGGAAAGACAACATCTAGAAGCCAAAGTCGCTCTCACAGACCTATGTGCCAACATCCCTAGACTCTTTTCAATGGACCTGTGTCAGTGTCCCCGCGATTTGAGCCACTTTTCTAGCTCAAAATCCCGATCTCTGCCTAGAACTTGTTATAACCTTGGGAATCCATAAAAGACATGATGACAAGATTAAAAAATCAAAATAAACCTCGGGACTAGGACTAAGCATCCCCAATCGAGATTGACATTTTGTCAAACACTTGGCATCAATGCAACCTATAGGTCTAGGATACAAGACAAAGCATAAATGACTGAAAGAACTTGTGAAACATAACCAAAAGAATCACCACCTTCTCCATTGAACTATTATATCATCAATTAGGTCTTACATCCATCCATTTAACAATTACAAGTAAATACATGAAATAAACATGACATGAGCCACTAATATAACCATGCTTATAACCAACATAAAACTATATAAATATTAGAGATATGACAACCATTAAATCCACATATAAACCAATGCAAAAGGAAGAGAACTTAGCTTTTATTAATCATAGGAAAACCTGACCAAGTTTAGGAATTCCACGTAGCAACCGACCATAGACATGGATGAACCAAATCTATCCTCTAGCCAGTCACCCCTGTGCCATATTTCAAGCATGAATGTGAGATCTCATATAAAAAGTAATCCAAGAACAACCAAGGGAATCCAGAGGCTAAACCACCTCCACCCTCATCAAACAGTTATCACACCAAAGCTAATTCTCTGATCACAAACAAATCAAATTTGGAATACCATCCAGAATCCATCACTATCCTTGAGGAATTGTTTGTCTCCTTGTCTCTCAGGCTTTATCATAATCCAATCCCAGATCACTAGGCCCTAAATTGAGACTAGTCTCTCAGGATTTACCAAAATCCAAACCCAGATCACTGGGCCCTAAACCGAGACTTATCCCTTAGGATTTATCTTGTATCTCGCCAAAACCGGTCAAGGGATTTCTAGGCCTTTGGAAATGAAACTTGAGACCACCTCCACCTTGGATTCTGAAATCCATCCAGAAAACCAAAGCTGAAAACTAAGATAAACATCCCAATGTACTATGGCATCTGGAAAAAGGAGTGGCTAGCTTGAAAACCACTCTCACAACCTGAAAAAACCATGCGACTAGCAACAAGAGAACCCTACACCAACATGCCAAGCCATGCATGTCCAAACTAGCTAGGAAATCACACATGCAAAAGGTTACCTCCAAGTATTCCTGCTGAAGCTGCTTGATCTGGTTTTCCTTTCCTTGATCATTGCTCTCCTTCCTTTCCTTTCTGTTTGCTTTTCTTTCCTTCATCCAAATCTAGAGTGCTCCAAGAAAACTCTAAGTGATCAAGAGTGAGAAAGAGAGAGAGAGAGAATAATGAGAGAGCTCCAAACTTGAACTGTCAAAAGGTTACTAATTGATCCTCAAAAGCCTTTTTATTAACGAGGCCTCTATTTTCTTCATTTTCCATTATTTTCCTTCAATTTCCTCCTCACATGCAATCTATGATCTTCCACCTTACTTTTCTCCTAATTTCCTTTATTTTTGTAAATAAATATTCCAAAAATGCCTTTTTTTCCTCTTAATGTCGTTGCCTTGGCCTTTGCCAATTTCCTTAGGCAAAACACACATCTAGTGATGCCCACTCAGATATATTTTCTCAACATTGAGCTTGGAATAAGTGTCCCTTAATTGTGGTGTTACTTTGCTTTTATTACATGGATTTTCACCAGGGTTGTTACAGAACCCTCCCCCTTGGGGAACACCGTCCTTAATGCTAAACCACACCATGACCTTAGCAAAAACCCTGAAAAGCATACATACTACCCATGGAGCTTTATAATTTAGCTTTTTTTAGTATTTACAATGAAATACCTTCTCAAAAGAAAAACATCATGACAACATAACAAGATAACAACCCTAATAATATGACACCCATTACGCTTATAGGAGCTTTATAACTTAGCTCATGGTGGTATTTACATCATATACATATACATACATATACCAAAAAATCAACAAAAAATATGACAAACATAAACCAGCATCAAACCAAAACTGCTTTGCCTCAACCAGCAAACAATGAAGGATACAAAGCCCGCATCTGATCCACCATCTCCTATGTAGCTTCTTCAGGCCCAAAGTGCTTCCACTACACTTTAACTTTCTCTATGGCTTTGTTCCAGAGCATGAGATGTTTCCACTGCAATATGCACTGAGGCTCCAGTTGGAACTCTCCTTCTTGATCGACCTACAATACAGAACAATAAATAATATCATCAACATCCTTTCTATACTTCTTAAGTAATGAAATATAGAATGGAATTTCACTATTAGAGGCACTGCAAGTCGATATGCCACTATTCCAATCCTCTCAAGGATCTTGAAAGGCCCGCAATACCATGGTGCCAACTTGGCACATGAACCAATCCTCAAAGAGCCTTTCTTGGGATTGATGCATAAATACACATGCTCCCTAACCTGAAACTCCTTGAAAACCATGTGTTGATCTGCATAACTCTTTTGTCTATACTGTGCTGCCTTTAGATTCTTCTGTATAACTTGAATTTCCTATGCCATTTCTGCCAACATATCATGTACAATAAGTACCCTATTCACTGGATGACTCCAACTGATGGGAGTGTTACAACTCTGCCCACACAATGCCTCAAAAGGACTCATCTTCAATGACTCCTGATAACCATTGTTGTATGCAAACTCAACCAATGGAGGATACTCCTCCCATTTCTTTTGCTAGTCCATCATGTGCATCCTTAACATATCCTCCAAGATTTTGTTGACCCTCTTTGGATTTCCATCTATCTGCATATGATAAGCTCTAGCGAAGGCCAACTCAGTATCCAAACTTGCAAATAACTCCTTCCAAAACTTGGAGGTGAACTTTGCATCCCTGTTTGACACAATCTTCTTTAGAACACCATGCAATCACACTATCTCTTTGATGAACACCTATGCTACTTCACTGGTTGAATATGTAGTCTTCACTGGATTGAAGTGAGCTACCTTGCTCAACCTGTCGACCACGAAGATAATAAAATCATGTTGCCTCACTATCCTCAGAAGACCTATAATGAAATCCATGGAAATGACCTCCCATTACCATTCTAGAATCGTTATCGGCTGTTGTAACCCACCTGGATGCTTACATTCTACCTTTACCTGTAGACAATCTAAACATCTAGCCATGAACTCTCCCACATCCTTCTTCAGATTCGGCCAATAGTAGAACTTCTTTACCACTGTCAACATCTTCTGATATCCTAGATGACCCAAGTATGGCTTGGCATGAAACTCTCTCAAGGTAAGCTTCTTTAGCTCACTGTAATTTGACACAGATCTTGTCTCTAAACCCTACCAAACCATTTGCCATGAGATGATAGTCTACATCCTGATCACCTGTACGTGTACGTGCACCTGTACCTATGCTCTGTTGTAACCTATGCATGATATCCATGTATTTTTCATCCTGATGTCTTTCTTGCAAGATCCTATCCTGTAACTCTATCCCATAAGAGATCATAGCTGCTATATGATTTACCTGTACCTTCTTGCTAAGAGAATCTACAACCCAGTTCTCCTTCCATTTGATGTATCTGATCTCGAAGTCAAACTCACTAAGGGTAGCCAACCATCTAGCTTGCTTGGCATTTAGATTTGGCTAGTCAAAAAAATACCTCAACCCACTATGATCTCTCATCAATGTAAACCTCCTGCAAAGAAAATAGTTCCTCCACATCTTCAATGCATGTATGATTGCTGCTAGCTCAATATCATGCATCGGGTAGCTCTACCCGTGCTCATTCAGTTTCCATGACTCATAGCACACTACTTGTCCTTCTTGCATGAGAACTCCACCAAAACCTCTCTTGTAAGAATTTGTACACACTACAAACTCCTTGTTCGGATCCACAATATTTAGCATTGGTGCATGTGTCAAAAACTGCTTGAGTTGGTCAAAAATAGCCTCACATTCTTCTATCCATATGAACTTCTTACCTTTCTGTTGCAATGTTGTGATAGGATATGCAATGCGTGAGAAGTTCCTGGTGAACCTCATATAGTAACCTGCCAATCCCATAAATGATCTGACCTCATCCACATTCTTAGGAGCTACCCACTCCATGATATCCCTTATCTTTTTTGGATTTGCTACTATGCCGTCCTTGGAGACAACATGCCCTAAATAATGCACCTCAGCCTGAAAGAAGTTGTACTTTATAAGTTTATCATACAATTGATTCTCTCTTAGCAATTTCAACAATACTGCTAAATGCTCGACATGTTCTGCAGTAAACTATTCATGAAACACATAAATGTAGTTGGAGCATTAGTCAAACCGGATGGAACAACAACAAACTCAGAATGACCATACCTGGTCCTGAATGCACTCTTGAAGATATCCTCTTCCTTGATGCGTACCTAATGGTATCCCCATCTCAATTTGATCTTAGAGAACACTGCTACTCCCTTCAACTGATCAAACAAATAATCAATCCTTGGTAATTGGTACCTGTTATTGATCATTACTTTGTTCAACTTCCTGTCGTCAATGCACAATCTAAGAGTACCATATTTCTTCTTCACGAACAACATTGGTGCACCTAAGGAGATACACTTAGCCTAATGTATCCCTTGTCAATCATCTCCTTTAACTGCAGCTTCAACTCTACCAACTCATGTGTGCTCATCCTATAAGGTTCCTTTGACATTGGAGCTACTCCTGGAACCAACTCAATAGAAAAGTCTATCTCCCATTGAGGTGGAAAATATGTAATGTCCTCAGGGAATACATCCTGAAAATACTGAAAAATTAGGTACCTGCTTAACACATTGGCATCCTCAACCTCCTTATCCTTGTCACTAGAAATGTGTATTGAAAACATCACACAACCTTTTATGCAACTATGCCCTACATAGTAGTAACAATCCTTACTAATGTAGGATTCTTGTGTCCCTGCAAAGTCCTATTTTCACCACTATCATCCACACACTCGATGGTCTTGTCAAAGAAATCCAATTTGGTCCTGTGAAGGTATAGCCAATCCATACCCGAAAGCATACTATACGAACCCAATGATAGTACATTCAAATATGTTGTTGTAGGCATACCATTTAACTCGAATGCACAAGCTCTCACCCAATGGTGAACTCTCTTCTTCGTACCTGTAGCCAAATGTACCAACCAAGATTTTGCATGCACTTATTTTCTCAAACCAGACTTATCCACCAGGTCAAGGTTAATATAAATATAGTTAGATCCAGGATCAATCAAAATAGAAACAACTTGATCACAAATCTTACTGTCCATCTCAATGATCGATGCCTAATGATCCTCTTGTCTATTGCCCATGGGTGCATAGATCCGATGAATGTTATGAAAAAAATCACCAATTGTATGTGCCTCCTAAGCATTATAGATCTAGGGTCTACTACTACTCTGCTACTATGGAAAATCCATCTTACGATGATCCTTACCACATATTCAACACTACAATGGTTCCCTACCACCTCATCTAGCCTACTCCTCTCCATGTCCTTTCTTAGCTATATTGAACCTTGTGTAAAGAACTGCATTTTATTTCTCACTTGCATCTTGAGGTATTCCTCTCTTTGTTGGCCATTTCCCTTTGGTTTTGTCATTTATTTTCAAGTCATTCCTAGGCTTAACTTTGCTCTAAGACTACTCATAACAATGTTTTGACTTTCGGATGGCTTCCTCCAACGATCTAGGCTCATCAAACTCAATTTGGTCTTTATATGCAACTAGAAATCCACTGATGAATATCTGAACCTTGGCCTTACCCTCCTTGAGGTAAGGCGCATACCTCAACAACTCCAAAAACCTGCTAGTATACTCATCATCTATCATAGAACCCATCTGCAACTCATAAAACTCCTTATCCCTATCATCATAGTACCTATCTAACAAGTACTTTTTCTTGAAGTGCCTTTCAAATGCATGGCAAGTCAAATACTTCTCATGTATTCCTTTGACATTCTTCACATCTTCCCACCAAATATCTGCTTTACCCTTGAGAATGAAAGTGGCTATCTTTTCTTTCATGTTTTCTGAATAATCATGCAATCAGAAGAATTCCTTCATATCAAGAAACCATGCCTCTACATCCTGTTATTTCTTCATCTCTCCATCAAAGATAGGTGGCTTTGCTTTATTAAACTCATCTAGAAAGTAGCCCTTATCACTCGTCCTGTAAGGATGATAACTATTATGATCATGATGCCTGTCAGAACTAGAACTGGAATAATACCTGTGTCTATCACCTCTCCTATTTGGAGTGTCCAACAACCTACCATCTCTAATCATGTCAGATCTATCTAACTTGTTTCTACTGGGAGACCTACTTCCATATGCCCCATTAGTTTTGTCCTCATGTCCATGGCTGATCTAAAGTGGTCCATGTCACTGCAAATATGACAAACTCTGAAGTAGTATCGCATTCACCTCTACTTGTTTCACTTGTGCCTGCATGATTTTGTCATTGTTTGCTTTGCAACTCCTTATTTCTTCCTTCAAGCTTCTAAATGTGTCTGCCAAGTTAGAAGAGTGCCCCACACCACACTACTCATTTGACTCAATAAACCCTAACCATAAAAAAGGTGTTTATATTATACCTTGTTCATGGGGTAAAGAATATATAGGTGAAACATGCAGATCTTTTAACATTAGAATCAAAGAGCACACGAATGACTTACGAAAAGAAAGGACCTCAAAATCTACCTTAGCAGAACATTTTCACTCTTCCTCACACTACATCTGCATGGAAAAAACCAAACTAATTAAAAAAGGGGACCATTATCTTCAAATAAAAATCAAAGAAGCCAAACTAATTAAAAAATAGGACCATTATCTTAAAAGAAAAATCAAAGAAGCCATTGAAATAGAAAAAAGAAAAAACAATTTCAATCGGGACGATGGATTAAAACTAAGCAATACTTGGAAACCATTAATCGAAATCATTAAAAATCAATATTAAATCTCAAAATTTAGGTCCTTTAGAATTAATTTAGGTCTCATAACTTATTTAGTTCCATTAAATTAACTCCAATATTAGTGCATTTACACTCAATTCCATCCTAAATCATAAAATAAAAATATATTAATAATTTATTCCAAATTTAGAGATGCAATTATTGAATAAATCTAATAGTCTCCATAAGACATACTCATCCTAAAGGATATTCATATATATATATATATATATATATATATATATATATATATATATATATATATATATATATATATATATAAAGAATAAACATAATACCTCTAAAAAGAACTCAAAACAATGAAGCTTAAAAACTTTACATACTATTTGTATATTAATAATTTTAATTATATAGCCTCATAAAAAATCGATCGAAATAAAATTAAAAGACTGTAACTAGAATCATAATTTAAATAAGTCAAATAGAAAAAGAAACATTAATAATAATAATAAATCCTATTTCATAACAACCCTAATAACTAATTAAACCCTAATTTCATATTAAAATCATATCTTACATTGGACAATAACAATAGATCAAAGTTAAAATATCACTAATAATGAATATCCATTTTTAATTAAATCAACTAATGATCTAAACCACACAATTCAATTAATAAATTAATAAACAATTTAATAAAATATAATTCTACCCAATATAACAAATAACCCTAGTCGGCTAATTCATTTCATATTGATGCTTTCTATAAACTATATATATATTTAAGATTAGCTCTATGATACAATATTTATTCTCCTCATAAAAAATTGTCATATCCCTTGAGGATGGACTCACTTGGAAGTACAAACCGTTGGGTTAAATAAACTCTATAAACAGGTTATTCCTCTCTTATCTAAAGTATTCAATGTAGTCTACCACCTTGCTAGCCATTTGATCTCTTTCCTGCAAGGCATACTATATCAGCTAAACCAAATCATAATAAACCAATGTACCTTAGCATAATTTGGGGAGGATACCTTGTCTACAAGATCATCAAATCAATGTGATACATGTATAACATAATCATAACAACATATAGACATACATCAAATAAGTGTATCAACACATAAACATCATTATAACTAGGATCTAGTCATTAATGCAAGGCCATATCAACAATGCATGTTATGACCTCATGCATAACGACAACCATTACTCCATTGGACACATTGCCACATGAAACTATCAACATGCATAAGCAATGCCTAAGCAACTATACATACGTATAAACACATGTAGGCAAGCATAAGTGATCAATTCTTGTAACAAAACTACAAGACTAATACATGTAATAAAAAAAACCAATAATGCAACCTAACATACAAGGATGTAGTGAAGCGACATATAATGAACATGTAAGTGACATATAACCATACACAACCAGTCATATACTCATGATGATGCATTCCACAAAATCAATCATCAAGTTCCTCATGACAACCTTACTACAATCATGATCAAGATGATGCAATGCAACAAGCACATTGAATGCAAGTGTAAGAGACGCACATGTAACTAACATACATGCATGACCAACACATTTGCCCAAGGAGAGCGCAACCACACTCTGATACCAATCTGTAACACCCTCTCCACCCAAGTCTACAAAAGCAACTGACCACCTGGGGTAAACATATGACGAGAGAGGCTACTATAAGGGATTCAACTCCCTTGGTGACCTTAAGGAAATGGAATCGATGGAACACCTTAATGAAACCCATCCACATCAGCAGCAACACCCTCAAAAGACATGTCAGCCACTCAAACATCCTGTCCTTGAGTCCTGCTGGCGATTTAAGCCTTTTAATCCCTAGTCGCCCTCATGGTATATGCAAGACAATGTCCATAAGCCAAAGTCTCTCTCACATGCCTATGTGTTTGCACCTCTGGACTCTTTTTAGCAGACCTATGCCAGTGTCCCCGAGATTTGAGCCACTTTTCTAGCCCATAATTCCAGCCTCTTCCCAGAACTTGTTATAACCTTCAAAATCCATCAAATACATGATGACAAGATAAACAAATCAAAATTCAACCTCGCGACTAGGCCTGAGCATCTCCAAGCGAGACTGACATTCTATAAAACACTTGGCATTAATGCAACCTATAGGTCTAGGATACAAGACAGAGTGACTGAAAGAACTTATGAAACATAACCATAAGGATCACATCTTCTCCATTGAACTATTATATCATCAATTAGGTCTTGCATCCATCCATTTAACAATTACAAGTAAATACATGAAATAACCATGACATGAACCAGTCATATAACCATGCATACAACAAGCATAAAACCATATAAATATTAGAGATATGAAAACCATTAAATCCACATATAAACCAGTGTAAAGGTAAGAGAAATTAGCTTTTATTAATCATAGCAAAAATAGACTAGGTTCGGAACTTCCATGTACCACCCGACCATAGACATGGTTGAACCAAATCTCTCTTTCAGCCAATCACCCCAATGCCATATTCCAAGCATGAATGTGGGATCTCATAGAACAATCAATCCAAGAACAACCAAGGGAATCCAGAGGCTAAACCACCTCCATCCTCATCAAACTGTGATCATACCAAAACTAGTGCTCTGATCACAACTGAACCGAATTTGGAATGCCATCCGAAATCCATCACTTTCCTTGAGGAATTTTCTGTCTCCTTGTCTCTCAGGCTTTACCGCAGTCCAATCCCAGATCACTAGGCCTTAGACTGAGACCAGTCTCTGAGGATTTAATGCAATTCAAACCTGGATCACTAGGCCCTAAACTGAGACTTCTCCCTCAGGCTTTACCATGTATCTCACCAAACTAGGCCCTAAATTGAGACTTCTCCCTCAGGCTTTACCATGTATCTCACCAAAATTGGTCAAGGGATTCCTAGGCCTTTGAGAATGAAACTTGAGACCACCTCTGCCCCAAATTCCAAAATCCATCCAACAAAACAAAGCTCAAAACTAAGATAAACATCCCAACATACCACAAGGAAAGGCTAGGTTGAAAACCATTGTCATAACCTAGCAAAACAATGCCACCGACAACAAGAGAACCATACACCAACATGAAAATCCATGCATGTCCAAACCAGCTAGGAAATTAGACATACAAAACATTACCTACAAGTATTCCTACTGAAGTTGCTTGATCCTGCTTTCCTTTCCTTGATCCTTGCTCTTCTTCCTTTCCTCCTTTCCTTGATCCTTGCTCTCCTTCCTTTCATTTTTTGATTCTGCTTTCCTTTCCTTCTTGCTCTCTTTCCTTTCCTTTCTGCTTGCTTTTCCTTCCTTGATCCAAAGCTAGAGTGCTCCAAGAAAACTCTAAGTGACCAAGAGAGACAGAATAATGAAAAAGCTCCAAACTTGAACTGGAAAAAGGTTACCAATTGATCCTCATATTCTATTTTCTTCATTTTCCATTATTTTCATTCAATTTCCTCCTCACATGCAACCTGTGACCTTTCACCTTACTTTTCTCCTAATTTCCTTTATTTTCATAAATAAATGTGCCAAAAATGTCTTTTTGTTTTTTAACACCTTTGCCTTAGCTTTTGCCAATTTCCTTAGCCAAAACACATACATCCACTGATACCCACTAGGATATCTTTTCCTAACATTCAACTTGGAACCTGTGACCTTCCACCTTACTTTTCTTCTAATTTCCTTTATTTTCATAAATAAATGTGCTAAAAATGTCTTTTTGTCTTTTAACACCTTTGCCTTAGCTTTTGCCAATTTCCTTAGCCAAAACACATACATCCACTGATTCCCACTAGGATATCTTTTCCTAACATTCAACTTGGAACAAGTGTCCCTTAACTGTGGCCTTATTTTTTTGCCTTTATTAACTTTTATACTAGGGTTGTTACATATTCACTCTCACTTTACCATGGAGATTCATAATATGTAAATAGTGTTTGTTATAATATCATGGACTAATACCATAACTTGTTATTACCACATGTCCAAAATAAGATAACTTATATTCATATCAAATAACAAATATTATTAATATTTTAGAATATTTTGTAAAATTATTAATAACTAGATTAAAATTTAAAAGCTCAAAAAAAACATATTGATGTAAATATTTCTTAATTAATTATTAAATAACCATCTTAAAGCTATTATAAATATTAATTTAATGAAATTATAAAAAATTATAAAAATAAATAAACATTCATTTATAAATAAATAACAAAATTACTAACATCAATTCTATTATTTAGATATTACCGATAAGAGCCCACCCGGCACCCTCCCCCCGGAAAAAAAATCATAATCATCCGCAAAATAGAAAAATGAAATCATCAATAACAAGGTAAGAAGCACCAGATCTCGAATCCATTCTGAAATAAAATCAACTCTCGCGTTTCCAGCAAAAATCCAAAAAATTATTTATTTATGTATTTTAAAGAACATCCAAAAAAAATTAAATAATTGTGTCAAGATTAATAGATGTGAAATGTTAGATGTGTATAGGATAAATGTGTAGATGTGATGTATGTGAAAATTATGTTATTTTTTGTATGGAAAATAAATGATTAAAATTACGATGTATATATTATGTAATGAATATTAAGAAGTCAATTTATAAATGAAAATGATATATAATTTAATAATTGTCTCAAGCTTAGTATAGGCAGATGTGTGAGTATTAGGTGCAAGAGGTGTATAGGGTAGATGTGTAGGTGTGAGATGTGTACAGGGTAGATGTGTAGGGGTGAGATGTGAAATTTGAGATATTAGATGTGGGATGTGAGATGTTAGTTGTGAGATGTGAGTTGTGAGATGTTAGATATTTTTTAAATTCAATTTTTTGTATTGTAATTTTGTTTTCTATTAATAAAATTAATAGCAATTTTTTAGATAAAAGAAAATATAATATACATATCACATTAAAATATATAACATATAAATAGTACTTATAAATTAACATATGTTTTACCGTATAATTAAAATAATGATTCATACACCATCTTAAATTTAATTAATAATAAAAAATTAATATTATAATATAACAAGGATTTTAAATCATGAATATTTACCATGGATATTATTAACTTCTAAATAGGTCTTTTTACAATGCAGTGGGCCAATGCCCAGAAGAGAAATATAGAGAGAGGGAGAGGAGGGACTAAAATCCTAATACCATGGGATAATACCATGGTTTATCAATACCACATGCCCAAAAACCATAACTTGTTTCAAAATCAAAATATTTTACAATTACTTTATTTTAATTTAATTTCATAACATTTTAATTAAATCTAAAAGAAAAAGTGTTTTAATTGCTTTTGAGATATATCTAAACCCTCCATCTCCCAGATTAAATGGATGTTTTAATAAATTAAAAATGGGAATACTTTTATATATACATATATGAAATTTACATAATATAAATATGCATCTTAACCAAGGATCCAAGCGAAGAGTGAAAGAAAAGTGCATGATTCTTTTAGGTTTTTTATTATTGTATTTTCTTTGACATGATTGATCCAAAATATAGGTGTAATGTTTTAAAATCAATTATTTTTATTTTTTAATTTAGATACTCTTAAATACAATACAACATGATCATATTTAAGAGAGAGAGTGAGATGGAGGGGGAATAGGGTGGGGGAGGGGAGACATAAAGGTGGGAGAGATAGGGAGACAGAGGAAGGAAGAGAGAGAGGAGAGGGGAGAGAGGAGGAGAGAGGGAGGGAAGAACAAATATATTGAGAGATAGAGGTGGAGAGAGAGAGGGAGTGACAAGGGAGAGATGAATATGAAATGAGGGAGAGAGGAGATGAGGGAAGAAAGAGAAAATGAGAGGATAGAAATAGGGAAAGAAGGGGAAGAGAGAGACAAAGAGACATAGATATGGAGGGGGCAGAGAGGGTGAGAGAAAAAAGGAGAGAGGGTGAGAGCAAGAAGGAGAGAGGGAGGGAGATAGTGATAGATTTGTGGGGTGGAGAGAGGGATAGTGTGTGATGGCGGGAAGAGCCAGAGAGAGGTTGGAGAGAAAGAGAGCGAGGGGAAGGAAGGGAGAGAGGAGAGAGAGATGGAGTTGGAAGTTGAAGAAAGACATAAATAGAGAAAGGTGGAGAGGGAGAGTGAGTGACAAGAGAGAGATGGAGGGACGGTGAGGGAGAGAGGAGAGCAAGAGGGAAGAGAGAGAGGGAGAGAATGAGAGAGAGAGAGATAGGGAGACAAGGGGAAGAGAAAGAGAGAGAGAGAAGGGGAAGAGAGAGAGGGAGAGGAAGCATTAGGGGAATTTTGAGGTCTAAAATGGGCCTCCTAAGAAAAATGTACAACCAAAATAAACTTTATAAGTACCAATAGGATTCAACATGATGATGTCAACCATGGGGGATGATTCACAATTTTTGGAGTAAAAATGTAAAAAGATTAAAAAATAATAAAATAATAAAAATACATTTTCAACTCATATTTTTAGCTTATCTCCCTAAGGGTTTACTCAAGATTGGATGCAAAATTTAATTCACCCATGTTGCATACTTTCGATGGACCCTGCTAAACGAAAATGAGAAATACATGAATCATGTTTTTCATGTATTTCTCATTTTTCGTCTGGAAGGGTCCATCAAAAGTATGCAACATGGGTACTCCTTGGATGAGGAATCAAATTTTTGCATCCAAGAAGTGTTTTCACTGGAAATGTTAGTAAACCCATAGGGAGATAAGTTAAAAATACAAGTTGATTTTTCTTTTTCTTTTTTCCCTTCTAAAATTTGATGATGTAATTTAATATTATTTTATGATTTCCACTATTAATTTGTAATTTCGCTAGGAGGCCCATTTTAGACCTCAAAATTCCCTTAATGAGGGAGGGAGGGAGAGACATATAGATATGGAGAGAGAGTCTGTATGTGTTGGGGATGATAAGGAGAGATAATGGGAGATAGAGATATAGATGGAGGGGTAAGAGAGGGTAGAAGGGAGATGAAAAGAGAGGGGTGATGAAGAGATATAGATATGGAGAGAGAAGTGGAACAAAGAGAAGGAGGGGGGGGAAGAGATGGGGGGAGAGGAAGAGGGAGGGGGAGAGAGACAAAGAGAGATAGATAGATATGGAGAGAGAGTGTGTATGTTTGGGGGCTGAGATAGAGATATAGTTGGAGGGGGCAGAGAGAGAGAGAGCATGACATGGGTTTATGGGGTTGAGATAGAGATACAAATAAGGAGAGATGGAGGGAGTTATAGATATAGATGACAAGGGAGAGAGGGGAGAAGAGAAAGATAGAGAAAGGGAGGGAGAGGTAGAGAGGGAGGATAGAGAGAGAGAGGGAGATAGACACAAAATGGAAGGTGTGGAGAGAGGGAAGAAGAAAGAGACATACAGAGACAAATACAGACATAGAAGTTAAATCTAGAAAGTCATGAATATTTTGGTTCTTCACTAAAATAGATGTATTGATTTCAGTGTTGTTGTTGATTTCTAATCCTCTTTGATTGCTTACACTAGATGCATTCATTTCAGTGTAGATGTTGATTTCTATTCCTGTTAAATTTCTTACATTGGATGCATTGGTTTCAGTGTACATATTGATTTCTAATCCTATTTTATCGCTTTCAAAAGATGCATCGATTTCAGTGTAGATGCTGATTTCTAATCTTATTTAATACCTTACACTAGATGCATTGATTTCAGCGTAGATGTTGATTTCTACTCCTATTTGATTGCTTGCACTAGATGTATGGTTTCAATTTAGATATTGATTTCTAATCTTATTTGATTTCTTTCACTAGATACATTGATTTTAATAGAAGTTGATTTCTAATCATATTTGATTGTTTGCACTAGATGCATTGATTTAAGTGTATATGTTGATTTCTAATCCTATTTGATTATTTGCACTAGATGCATTGATTTTAGTGTAGATGTTTATTTCTAAGTTGATGCAATTAGATGTATGATGTACATTAATTTCAATGTAATTAGATTAATAGTGTGCATTGATATATTGCTTTCAATGTAGTTGTTGATTTCTAATCCTGTTTGATCGCTTAAGCAAGAGTCGATCCCTTTTTCCATTAATTTGTAAAAAATATATTACATAAAATACAAAAAGTCCAGACCTTTGGAACTAGCGCGTGTGAAACAAAATAACACAAAAGCAAGTGTCCCCTTCCGGCTGGCAGTGAGCATAAAGAGGAGTGATGGCTCACAAAAAGAAGACGGCTTGCCTGCTACGGAAACCTAGGCCAATGATCCACCAACCTACACAGTGAACCTAGGCCGTTGATCCGCTGTTGTTGTATCCAATGGTGGAGAGGCATATTAGGTGAAAAAGAAGCCAAGATGATACCTGCCCGATGTAGGCAGTATTCTCTCTCCTACTGGAGCCACATGTTGAGGGAAGAGTGGCATCGGGCTCATTTCTAGAAAATCGCTTTCAGATTTGAAGGTGCCCGAAGAACTGGAAACCACCTTGAGGGTGGTATAGAATGAAAGTGGTGGACCTAAAGAAAGATTAGCTTTGTTATAAAGCAAATTTTGGGTCCACTGAGGAGGCGTCGAATAAAACTCGGACCCACCAACCTGCTCATTCAATCTTAGCCATTGATCCTCATCTACTTGATCCAACGATTGTAATAGATATCAGATGACTGAGTAGCAAGAGGAATACCCACCCGATAAAGGCGATATTCTCTCTCCTTCCTGGGACATGTGCTGATCGATGAGAGGCAAAGGGTTTATATCTAGAAAACCGCTTCGGGTATTGAGGCCGTCCGAAAACCTGTAAACCATCTTATCTGTGGTTTGGCTCATAGTACCACTGATTCGCTACACCCAATGCCTATCATACATCAGAGAACCGTGAATGTTTCCTTGCCACCTGCTATGGTAGGAATTCCACTGATTCTTTTGAATGGAAGCCCTCCACTCCATCTCCTTGCGGAACAAAGCAGAGTTGAACTATAGTGAAGGATTGTTTGTATAAACCCTCTTGCTGTAATTCATTACCCACCTAAGAACCTTGGGTCTGAGCTGGTCTGTGTTGATATATCTGACAAAGGACGGTCTGCTCCTTTCAAAATTCATCCAAGACCATATATCTGCTTAACCCCAACTTAAGCAATCTGTTGGATTCCCCTGTTCTAATAAAGTTCTCCATCCGCATTTGCTTGGCTGAGACAATCATCCCTCAACCTGCCCTGGGGAACCTCGTAACATTTGTACTTATTGCTTCTCTTAGAACAGAGAACACCTTTATTAGCTAAAATATCTACTAATTTATTGGTAGTCCATCACACATGCTGGAAACTTAAGGTCCTCATGTTCTGAAGGTGGGTATGTATCCTTTGATAGACCTGAAGAAGCCTCCAATGAATCAATACCTTTTCCGGAGTCAAGCCACAACAGATTCATTTAACTAAATTGATAATCAGCTCAGAGACTGCTTCAATTATGATGTTTTGAAGCTTGTCATTCTTTAGGATTTCTAAACATTTCTCTAGGGCCATTAGCTCTGCCATATTGTTTGTGGCTCTACCCAAATTATAGTGAAAAATATACAGAATGCAACCCTTTTCAACCCTTATCACTCCCCCATAAACAGCCAGGCACGGGTTTCCTTTTGAGGCTCCATCTATATTACATTTCAAATATCCCTGAGAGGGAGGATGCCAGAAGTTTTTGTTAGTGACTACCTGATCTACAATTCTTTTGTTACCCTGAGGAATAAGCCCCTACCAACCCAACTAAAGTAAAATCTACACATCAGCAGCTGAAGGGGGGTTCTTAGGGGGTGCTTTCAATAAAGTTCCAACCATCTCCTTGAGATGTATTAATATTTGTTCCATAATTCTCTAGGAGGAACTCTTTTGATTTTTGAAAATTCTATTATTGCATTCTTTCCAAATGTCCCAAATTAATAAGCTTGGAGTTAAAGCCCAAGCTTTGTTTACTGTTTCATTATCAGAGAAGTTTCTTCTCCAATTCCTTAGGGCGTTGGTAATGCTTCCTCTGTCCCTATCTGTTTGTCTAAAAATTAAGGCAATCCCATCCCATAGCGAGGAAGTAAAAATACAGTTGTTGAGAAGGTGCTCCTGGTTTCAACTTGTAATTCACATAGTTGGCATCTGGATGGGCCAGAAACACCCCTTTTCTGGATGTTTTCCCATTTCAAAATTTTCTTATGATGCACAAGCCACATGAATAGTTTGGTTTTCATCCAACCTTGGTGCTTCCATAGTTGCTTCCAAACCCAATCCAGTTCTATGGAATCCAACTTAAGGGCTATGTGTTTCGCCTCTTTAAGGTTAAAGATTCCTTCATTGTTCTTACCCCATCTTAGTTGATCAGAATCATCTGATATCAGGATTATTATTTGATTCAAGTTGGCTGTTAGAGCATCAGCCTGTGCTTTCAAGGGGGCATTGTTCCTGAATTCCATCTCCTTCCAAATTCTCCATTGTCCTCCGCCATTAGTCTGATCCCAAAATTCATTTACTCTGAGTAACCCTTTGATGTTAGTATCATTCTTGAGATTTCCAAAGTCTTCTCTTAATAGTTTAGGTTCCTGTTGCCATCTGTCCACCCAAAACCAAGCGAGGTCTCCAGCTCTTATTTCCCAGAAATTGTTTTTCTGGATTATGTCTCTGTTTTCCCAAGCTTTATTCCATATGTGGGAGGCTTTTATGTTTCCAGACATTCTTATATGGTCCTTGGCTTGCCAATTATTTGCATATTTTTGGTTCCAAATTTGTGCCCAAGGAGCATCTGGCTCTTTTAACCATCTCCACCATAATTTTGCCCCCAACACTTTGTTTAGCACTTCAGGATCATCCAGTCCTAAACCTCCATGTGTTTTAGGTTTGCATATCTTGTCCCAGGCTACCAAGGCCCATTTTTTATTTTCTTCCCCTTTGCCCCAAAGAAAATCTCTTTGGATATTTTTGTATTGTTGCATAACCCCTTTTGGAGCTCGAAGGGCTGAAAACATGAAGATGGGGATTGATTGATGGACAACTTTTGTGAGCACTAGCCTTCCAGCTAAACTCAAGGATCTGTTTGTCCATTTTCGGGCTTTGTCCTATAATTTATTAATCACAGGCTCCCAAACTATCTTGCTCAAAGGTTTATTTGTGAGAGGTACTCCTAGATATTTAGATGGTAGCATATCTCTTTGAAAGCCTAGTATTATGGAAATATTTCTTTGAATAACAATGTTGGTATTGAAAAAGAAAATCTTTGATTTGGAGAGGCTTACCTCAGTACCCGCAGCCATAGCAAAGTATCACAAGATTTGTTTATAAGCTTGCGCTTCCTTGACCGTAGGAATGCCCTGTAGCATGGTATCATCTACAAATTGTTGATGGGTTAAAGCATGTCCGTTCCCAGATAGTTTGAGACCCTAGATCTTACCCTCTTCTTTAGCAGACTTGATAGCTCGTCCTAGTCCTTCCATCATAAGAATAAAGAGAAAGGGGGAGAGAGGGTCTCCCTGCCCGAGTCCTCTTAAAGGATTGAAGATCTTAGATGGAGAACCATTTAAGAATTGAAAAATTGGAGGTAGTAACCAGGGGCATTACCCATGCCACCGAGTTGTGGTCAAATCCGTAAGTTAGAAGGACTTTCCTAATATAGGCCCAATTTAACTTATCATGAGCCTTTTCTAGGTCTAATTGTATAATCATTCATGCCTACCTTTTACTTGTCAGAGAGTGAACCACCTCATGAGCTTGAATGATATTGTTGAGAATTTGTCTGCCCTCCACAGAACCCGTTTGCTTCCAAGAAACCAGAGTTGGTAGAAGGGGTTTAAGCCTGTTGGCAATTACTTTGGAAATTATTTTATACACCACATTGCATAAATCTATTGGTCTAAATCTGTCAGGTGTCATAGCATCTTCCTGTTTTGGAATCAAGGAGATTAAGGATGTGTTGAAAGCCTTCAAGACAGTGATGTTCTTCCTGTAGTCCTCCACCACATTCAGTATATCTTGCTTGACAATGCTCCAACAAGTTTTAAAGAAATCCACATTGAAACCATCCGGGCCTGGCGCTTTTCCATTTTGCATTTCTTTGATGACTTCACTGACCTCCTCTTCATTCACTGGCCTATTAAGATTATAATTGTCTTCTCTTGTTACAAGCTTAGGGATGTGCTTTTTGAAGTCACTGATGAATTATGATCTGTCTACGAGAGGTTCCTCCGCTATGCCTTGAAAATGTTGAACCAACACAGCTTCTATGTCCTTGTGGGTATTGAACTGGTTACCTATGGAATCCTTGATAATTGAGATCCTATTGTGAGATCTGTGCTCCAAGGTATATCTATGGAAAAACCTTGCATTTCTATCTCCTTCTTTTAGCCATTGTACTCTTGACTTTTGTCTCCAAAATATTTCCTCTTGTTTGCATAATTCCTCCCATTCCTGTTGATGCTTGTTAGCTTGTTCATTTCTTTCCCCATCAAAGTCTTCAGTGATTAGGGTCTGATTAATTTCCTGTATTTTCTTTTCAACAACTTTTTTTGCTTCAAAAATGTTGCCAAACTCATTCTTATTCCAATCCTTGAGCCTGATTTTGATATGTCTCAATATTTTTTGCAAAATGAACATTTTGGTGCCCTGAATCTTCAAATCTTCCTTCCACCATTTTTCAATGTTGCTAATGAAGTCTGGATGGGTAAGCCAAATATTTTCAAACTGGAAAGGTCCATTTTTTTTGTTTCCTATACAGGACACCTCAAGTTGAATAGGCCAATGGTCTGAGCCACCGAAGGGGAGAATCCTCGCCGTCAAATCAAGGCCTGTGAGCATAAGGTCCTCTGAGATTATGAATCTATCAAGCTTTGAAGCTACTTGAGACTCTCTACCTCTTTTACTGTTCCAGGTGAAGAGGCCATTACTCATATCAGTGTCGACTAGCTTCATATTGTTAATAAAATTCTGAAAAGCTATAGAGTCTTTGCCTAGTGTTCTCGTCCCACCCTTTTTTTCCAACAGGGACCTGATCATGTTGAAGTCCCCTCCTAAAATTCATGGTATTTTTGAATATATGTCTCTTAGATCCTCTAGTGAGTTCAGTAGTCTGAGTTTGTCATCAGGCTTCTGTGGACCATAAACGTTTGTTATTAAATAAACTTCCATGTCTCCCACAGGCTGGATAACCATTGATAAGTAGTTTATAGATGCTTCAACTTCCACTATACTTATTCTTTGAGGGTTCCAAAGTGTGAGAATACCTCCTGCTATTTTGTCTTCTTTCACTTCTAGAAATCCATATTTATTAAGACATTTGCTATGTATTTCTCTTATTTTTTTATTAAACATTTAGTCTCCTAGATGAAAATCATATCATGTTTCTCTTCTTTCATTCTATTGCTAAGATTCCTTTGTTTCCTTTTACTTCCTAGACCTCTAATATTCCAAGATGTGAGCTTCATTAAGAAATATTTGTAAAGGAGTAGTTGGTCAGATCTTTCATCTTACCCAAATCTATCATTAGTTTTCCACATTCAATCAGAAGCTCATTTTGTTTTTTTCTGCCCTTTTTCCTTCCTGGGTTTCTGGGGGTGAGTCCTGATGAGGTTTTCAAGGTTTTCACCCCTTTGTTGTCCTGCCTCTCGAAGTTTCTTTTCTCTCCCATCCCTTTGGCCTGAGTTCTCCATAGAAACAGCTGCTGCACTCTATTAAATTCCTCTTGAGGTAGTGAATCCATACCTTCCATGGTCCCCTGTTTCAAGAATCTTCCTAGATCTAGGTGTTCTCTTTCAAGAATATCTTGCAGTTCATGATCCTTTGTTTCCACCTCACTCGGGGTCATTTCTTGGTCCATTTCTAGTTCCATGTTGCTAAACATAGTCCCATTTTGCCGGTTAATTTCCTGTATCTTATCTCTATTTTCTTCCTTTTCCTTCTCCCTCCATGGCCTGATCTACCTTTGTTACGTCTTCCTCTAGTATTTTGTACCTGTTTATACTTGCCTATTGCTCCTCTGTGTGGTTTTTTTTGCACCCTTTTACCTCCTTTTCCTCTATTTCCCACTTTATGAAAGCTCTCAGTTTCTTTCCTTGTTGTAGCTTTACTTCTGCTCTCTGTTTTTTTGAGAGGGCAATCTCTAAATAGATGCCCATGTTCATGAAGTCTACGACATCTAAAAGGAATATGTTCATAATCCACTGTTTGCACCCATTCTTCATCAAAAACTTCCAGTATCACCTCATCCGGTAGAGCCCCAGAGAGATCCATCTCCACACATATCGGGAAAAGGAGGTGTACTTTCCCCTTCTGGTTGCCTCAGATATTTTAACAAAATGCCCTAATTTATTTCCTATTGTTGCTAAAGATTCTGGTTGTCAGTAATCTAGAGGTAAAGAGTAGAGACATACCCAAACCAGTACTGAAGTGAAAGTCTCGCATTCTGGGACAAAATTCATCATCCAAGGCCGCATATAGAGGCCTGCAGCTGCATAGAAGTGGGGCCCTCCTTCAAACACCCTATCTTTATCCTTGATGTTAGTGAGGACTACAGTAAAAAAACCCTTTGACCCTAGATGTAGGTCTATATCCCCTTCAGGTTTCCAGTGATATTTAATCCACGTTTGTAGCACCTTTTCTATGGGCCATAACCCCATAAATTTACAAATGATAGCATAAGTCCTCATGTGATCCCTATGTTCCTGCAGTACTGGATCACTTAATACCACTCTAGGTATGACCGCGGTCTTAGGTTCACATGGACCTTTTGTTTTTTGTTTTCTGCTTCTTGTTCCTTGTCCTCTTCCTCTTTCTCTTTATTTCCGTCTTCCTCCCTTTTATTATTCTTCTTCTGTGTATCATCGATGTTTCGTTTCCCTCCTCCTAAAAGACCTTTTTCAACCTCCAGCAGTTTCTTGCCTCGGATGGAGACTGCCTGACTGTAGGAAGGAGTGGAGCTCCCCCCTTTACACCCCTCCATAGCGTTTAACACCTGAATAATTTTTGTAAACCCTAGCTCTTACTAGTCATCTGAGACTAGTCCCCTCGTATTCCGCACCAATAATCTCTTGCACTATATGCATTCATTTTAGTGTAGATGTTGATTTATATTCCTATTTGATTTCTTGCACTGGATGCATTGGTTTCAGTGTACATATTGATTTCTAATCCTATTTGACCATTTTCACTAGATGCATTGATTTCAGTGTAGATGTGGATTTCTAATCTTATTTAATACCTTACATTAGATGCATTGATTTCAGTGTAGACATTGATTTATACTCCTATTTGATTTCTTGCACTAGATGCATTTGTTTCAATTTAGATATTGATTTCTAATCTTATTTGATTTCTTTCACTAGATACATTGATTCTAGTGTAGATGTTGATTTCTAATCCTATTTGATTGTTTGCACTAGATGCATTGATTTTAGTGTAGATGTTGATTGCTAATTTGATGCAACTAGATGTATGATGTACATTAATTTCAAAGTAATTAGATTAATAGTGTGCATTGATTTTGGTGTAAGCACATCTCTACCCCCTCCATCTATATCTCTATCTCCCATTACCTCTCATTCTTTATCTCTCTATCTCACCCCCAAAACATACACACTCTATCTCCATATCTATCCATCTCTCTCTCCCCTCCTTCTCTCTGTCTAACACTTCTCACTCCATATCTATATCTCTTCATCCCTCCTTGTCTTTTCATCTCTCTTCTTCCCTCTCTCCCCCACTCTCTCCCCCCTTCCATCTATATCTCTATCTCCCATCGTCTCTCCTTCTCATCCCCAAAACATACACACTCTCTCTCAGTGTAAGCACATAAAAATTATTCATGGCGTGCATTGACTTTTGTTTTACAGTAATTTAATCAGAAATACAAAACTTGATTTTTCATCCTAAATAAAATGTTCAGTTACCCAAAATGTTTGCTTCTTGAAACTGTAAACTATTTGTAATTAGCTACATTCTTATTATTCTCATTTTCCATCATTCAACATTGTTAAAATAGGATCATTATATTTCAAAACATTATATTTATATTATATTTGAAAGCATTATATTTATATTTAATTGATAAATATATAAAAAATTAATATTTATAATAAATTTTTAAATTAATTGTCATATATATATATATATATATATATATATATATATATATATATATATTATATATATATATATATATTATATATCACATTAAAAATTGAATTAAAAAAATTATAAAACATTTGAAACAAATACCAAGCATATATACATGTAATTAAATATGTAATATGAGGATTTTAATAAAATTAAAAGTAAATATTTTTATGTAGATATAAAATTTATATTATGAAGAACAAGCATAACTCCAATTTAAATTTGGATATACCAAATAAACTATTTCGAGTTGTAAATATTTTCTCAACTTTCACACTCAAAAGAGATTTGCATCTTGAGAGATGTTGAAATATGGCAACAAGAATATTCCAATTTAATTTGTCCTTGAATTAAATTGTGAATTAAAATCGAATTTAGTCTTAACAACTACTTGGAAATAATTAATTAATTAGTTGGAGAAATTCAATTTAGAAGTATTTATAAAGTCATGCAAGAGTTATCCCTTAAATTAAGAAGATAAGATTGAGTTATATTCGAGTTCTAATTAGTTAACTCAGTTTACTGAGTTAAGTCCAGTTAAATTAGTTCCAAATTGTTTGAGGAACTAATAGTGAGTTAACAGTCAGTTGATGCGTTAATGCACTCAACTAGTGCTACTCCAGTTAACTGAAGATTCCCTCATCAGAAACTCATGCATGTCTATTCTGAGAAAGACCCAGTTGAGATTAAAGTTCAAGGATAGTGTACTATTAGTTGCATGTGTTTTCTCATGGAGAAAACTCATGCATGCAGTCAAGGATTCATCCTTGAGGATTGCACAGTTTTGAAGGATTAGTTTTCCACTTGGTAATAGGCTAATCATCCCCAAGGAACGTGCAAGGAAATAGGAGCTTGGAGAGCAGAGAGGAAGGTTGGAGAGAAGCCAAGATTGCCTGTGAGCATCTATGAGGATTGTACTGAGAGATGGCTAGCTATGAGAGCTAAGGCTTTGTATAATTCTTATGTATTTCCACCATGTATGATAATACAATAGTGTGGGGTTTTTATCTGAGGATTTTCCCCGAAAGTATTTTCATGTGTATTATGCCATTGATTCTTCTTCTTCTGGTTATATTGTTCAACTCGATCTTTAAGCTTCTGCAAATTGATAGTAGAAGTAGGTTATAGTATTATGCTTTATTGCATTATCGGGTTAACCTATCACAGATTTTCTACAAGAGATTTGATGCTCTTGGTAGATCGCTAATTATTTACTCTTAACTAAATAAAAAGAAAATTATATTTCCAAAAAGATTATCTTAAACTTATAGTCAACTAAATAAAAAAACAAAAACATCTTTCTAAAAAATTCAATCAATTCATTTCATCTTCTACCTATATTTTCTTTACTCATATGTACATGAAACTAAATAATAATGTTCTAGCTATTGTTGAATTTTTTTTTAAATAAATTGTATTGATGACTTGTTTGTCCAACATTTCTAGTGGACACTCCACCCATTGAGAAAGGGTAGGAGATAGTAATAGGGAGGGGGTGGGGGAGAAACTGAAGAGGTAATAGGGAAAGATATTAAAAGAATAAATAAAAAGTTAACACATAAGAGATAGAAATCAATGGGAAAATTGATGAATAGCAAATATCCAAGAGAAGCTTAGCCTATATCCATCTTCCCTATTGAAATTGTTTAAACGCTTTTCGATTTCAAGAGCTTTACAAATGATTCAAGTGTTATGAAAAGGGGTAGAAGCTAGAATTTTAGTTTGATTCAAACAAATGAGGCACTTGGATTTGAATAAGTGCTCAACAATGACGAACTTTGGCAAAGCTATTATGGTTAATGTTAGCAATGTGTTCCATAAGTCATTCTTTGAAGAAATAAATGGTTTGACCGATGTAGGAATTTACATAAGAATAAGGGATTTGTTAAACTCATGAACCTTGCATGGGGTCAAATTTATATTTAGTTGATCGAAATAAGTGATTAGGAGTTTCATGGTGTTTAAAAACATATTTTATATTTTTCTTGGCTAATATTTTTGAAATAAAATCAATGGTAGCTTTAATGTATGGAAGAGTAATGAGGTCATTAGGGGGAGAAAGATTGGAATGTTTGATTTTAGGTTTATTAGCCTCTCTGAATGATTTATTGATTTGAGAGGTGGAGTAACCATTGGCTCTTCAGGCTTCAATAAGGCGGGATTCTTCTTTGTTATGGAATTTTGGAGAAAAAATCTTAAGGGCCCTTGAGATAAGGGTTTTAAGGATAAGTGAAATTTGGGAGGGGTGGTTATGAGATTGGGCATGAAGATAGAGGTCGGTATAGGTCTTTTTTCTATGAAACTAGTAGGTAACCTATGGGAAGGTGGGTGATAAGGACATTTAAGAGGGGAAGGGAATTGACAGATTCTATTTCCATGGTGAAATGAATAAGAGATGAAATATTGTTAAGATGGGCTAGAAAGGAATTGAGCATAGGAAGGCCATGCTTCCAGATTAAAAAGGTGTCATATACAAAAAAAACCAACATTTTGGTTTTTAATGCCAAGAGTGAAAGGCCATCGATTCAAAGTGTTCCATATAAATGTTAGCAACAATCAAGGATAAGAAGGAACTGACAACCATACCCTTAGTTTGTTCATAAAAGGTTCCTTTGAAAGAAACAAGGTGGATGATAGACAAATTTGGATAAATTAAAGGTTTTAGAGTTAACTAGATTAGAAATCAAGTCAACTACTTCCGAGAAAGGGATTTTAGTGAACAAGGAAATGACATCAAAACAACCAAAATGTCTTGTTTATCAACATGAATTTCCTTCATTTTCAGGATGAAATCAATGCAATCTTTGATGAAAGAAGGGGTAGCTCCCACAACGGTTTGGCCTTTTTTGGGTAAATAACACACAAGGGCATGGGTAGGGGCTCGAATAGCACTAATAATAGGATTAAGTGAGATACCATGTTTATGGATTATGGGTTGGTCATAAATTTTAGGGTTTGAGGGATAAGAGGAATAACTCGATGCTAGACAGAGGGGTCAAGGGAGGATGATTTAATGGATTTAGAGACAATATCAAATATTGAATTAATTGGATTTTTTGGGAAGAATTTTGTAAGAGGAGGAGATCACTTCCAAAAGCTTAGCTTCATAATCAACATTATTCGTGACAATTGTAGCATTTCCTTTGTATGCTTTGAGGATAATAATTTGGGGGTTATTATTAAGTTGTTTAATGGCTTGGGGGTATTCATGCAACAAAGAATCCTTCCATAATCTTGCTAGGTTTCTTTAGCAATATGCGTGAGAAGGTTTTCACAAACCAATTCAATTGAATAAAGCAGGAATGTAGCAAGGAGCTTAAGAAAAATTGGAACCTTTTTCAAGGAGAAGGACAGTGGGAGGAGTGTCTACCCAAAACATTGGACACACAAGTCATCAACATAGTTTTATTTCGAAATTTTATAGCAATATGAGCAACTGTGAAAATATGCATTAAATTACCTTCCAACGATGTTTACTTTATTCATATTTACATGAAAATAAATAAATAAAAAATATATTTTCCATCCTCAACTCCTCCCTCTAAGATTTGAACCTAAGACCAAGCAAATACTAAATGTCACACAATCAAACTAGTGTACACCTCATGGCTCTTGAAATAGATCTTCCAAAGTTTTAATTTAATTATCAATAGAATTTTAATTAAAGTATCAATAATTATTAGGTGGATGATAGATATTTAAACTTTATGAAGGATTCTAGAATATTTTTAATAGTAGTCACAAATCAAAGTTTGAGATTTATCTCTAAAGTAGTTATTTTTTTCTTCCTTTTTTAGTTAAAGAGGTTAATTAAAAAAGAGTCATATGAACAATTGTTATATGAAATAAGTTATGTTTTTTTCAAGTGGTATTGATAAGTCATGGTATTCGCCCAAGTTATTATAATGAATATTAACAAATTAAGAATCTCCATGGTTATGAATATTATTACATGTTTTTTAAATGTATATATCTTTTAGCTTATAGTTCTTTTTATAATAATAATAATAATAATATAAATTTTTAATCTTTTTTAATCTTTTTATTGGGGCAATGTAAGATATTTCATGCAACATGTGTTTTGAATCTTATCATTATGTCTCAACATTTACCAACTATTTAATTTATATAGTTACTCTAGTTACCCCAGCCTATATCCATCTTAACTCTGGATCTATCAAGCACAAAGAGGATTGGTTCTCTCAAGCACAAAGAGGAATCAAATCTCTCGAGGTGCAAACCTTTCCTCAAGTTTTGCACTCAAAAAAGGGGTTTACACCTTGAGAGATGAAAATTTTTCCTCAAGTTTTACACTTAAAAAAGTGGTTTGCACATTGAGAGATTTAATCACGCTCGGTGCATGATAGATCTAGAGTTAAGATAGATCTAGACTATTTTATGTAATTTGGTTTTACTCCTTATTTATTTATGTGATTTTGTTAGAGATTTAAATCATTAAGTCAATGGGCTCTTCAAAATATTTTAGGATTAAATAAAATAATTGAATTATCAAGTAGGTGGTTGTGCTCCTTAGACATGTATGTTTATTTATGTGATTTGTTAAAGCTTTAAATCACTATGTCAATGGGCTCTTGAGAAATTTCAGATATAACTAAAATAGTTTTTGAGAATATTTCTTCAGCGGAGATCACATTATAATACTTTTGTCGACATGTTTCGAACCAACGAGTGTGGTTCATTGTCAGGACAAGTTGAAGAATCAGATCATGGCTGCATGTTAAATAGGGAGAGCAGATTTTCCAACGGCTAAACTTGACTAGGAAATGACTACATTGGATTGGGTAATTTGACTGAGAAACGGTTAAATTTCACTGGCCAACCTGATTGGATCGAGGGAAAGGGATAGGAAAAGTTATTTTATGTTATAATTATTACCAAAGTTTTGTTATATTTATTACTAAGTTTGAATAAAGGTAAAGTTTGTATTTAATAATCAAGAGTATGAATCAATTAGTTATTAATAGGCATATTTCCCTAATTATAATTATATAAATAAATGGTTAGTTGCAATGAAGAGCCATCGTTCATCATTTTGAATAGGCACACTTGCAAGTTTCGAAGTCGAAATCAGATCTGGTGTTTCTCAAGAGATGCATAGATTCCTCCATCATCCCAGTTTTTGCCCAGATTAATCATCGCCTCCACACTCCTCAGAACCATATGGTCTTTCTGAAGGCCAGTTTAGCATTGTTGAGATCCAAAATTAACAGAGTCAGGAGAACCCTAGATCTACTTTTTCGGAATATTCTAGCTTACATCTGAAACTTTTCGGCTTAATTTCCACCTTCCTTTGGTCAAGAATTGATGCTTGTTCAATGCTTAAATCTACATAGATGGAAGATCTTTGGAAGCAGAAACAGGCTTCAAAGTTCCAAAGGTTGGCCCAAAGGTCTTCTGCTTTTGGCAACCCTTTCACATCTCTGGAGGAAAAGTCCCGAAGCCGGCTTTCCGCTAGCCAATAGTCTGCCCTTCAGTCTTGGGTTTAGATTATTTATGGTGGGGATGCTACAAAACCCACTTTATCTTCACTCTCCTGCGATGATGCCAACTCCTTGGGGGTTTCCCATCTGGTCCTCGTCCATCCATTTTCCGAGCGTCATACCCATGATCCAGAATGTTCTTCTGATGATGGATCCATCCACCAACTGTTTTCCAACACTCCTAAGACCTTGTTACTTCCCGATCGCCCTCTTCAGTTGGATAGTCTTCTTCCTCTGTTATCAGGCGTATTACCAGTGCAGAGGTTACGTTGAGTTATATCTCGCTTCTTTTGAACTTGGCCTCTAATCAGTTGCATTTGACGTGTCCATAGCTCGTCCCTTTTGATCAGGTTGTCCTCACCACACTAGTGGAGTCAAGAAACCAGGTCATCGCCTCCTCGGTTAGTCTTCCTCCCTTGTCGAAGCCTGGTCCAGGCTCGGGTTCTGGTTCTGTCGTAAACCTTCCTTTTAATAAGCATAAGTTTATTTTAAATTTGAACAAGTCAAACGTATTCAATGAATTCGACGTTCATATTAATTTAGGTCTCATAACTTATTTAGTTCCATTAAATTAACTCCAATATTAGTGCATTTACACTCAATTCCATCCTCAATCATAAAATAAAAAATATATTAATAATTTATTCCAAATTTAGAGATGCAATTATTGAATAAATCTAATAGTCTCCATAAGACATACTCATCCTAAAGGATAATTCATTATATATTATATATATATATATATATATATATATATATATATATATATATATATACAAATACCTCTAAAAACAACTCAAATCAATGAAGCTTAAAAATTTTACATACCATTTGTATATTAATAATTATAATTATATAGCCTCATAAAAATCCATTGAAATAAAATTAAAAGACTGTAACAAGAATCATAATTTAAATAAGTCAAATGGAAAAAGAAACATTAATAATAATAAAAAATCCTATTTCATAACAACCCTAATAACTAATTAAACCCTAATTTCATATTAAAATCATATCTTACATTGGACAGTAATAATAGATCAAAGTTAAAATATCACTAATAATGAATCTCCATTTTTAATTAAATCAACTAATGATCTAAACCACACAATTCAATTAATAAATTAATAAACAATTTAATAAAATGTAATTCTACCCAATATAACAAATAACCCCGGCCGACTAAATCATTTCATATTGATCCTTTCCATAATATATATATATATATATTATATATATATAATATATATATTATATATATACTTAAGATTAGCTCTATGATACAATATTTATTCTCCTCATAAAAAATTGTCATATCCTCTGAGGATGGACTCACTTGGAAGTCCAAAACGTTGGGTTAAATAAACTCTATAAACAGGTTATTCCTCTCTTATCTAAAATATTCAATGTAGTCTACCACCTTGCTAGCCATTTGATCTCTTTCCTGCAAGGCATACTATGTCAGCTAAACCAAATCACAATAGACCAATGTACCTTAGCATAATTTGGGGAGGATACCTTGTCTACAAGATCATCAAATCAATGTGATACATGTATAACATAATCATAAAAACATATAGACATACATCAAATAAGTGTATCAACACATATACATCATTATAACTAGGATCCAGTCATCAATGCAAGGCCATATCAACAATGCATGTTATGACCTCATGCATAACGACAACCATTACTCCATTGGACACATTACCACATGAAACTATCAACATGCATAAGCAATGCCTAAGCAACTACACATATGTATGAACACATGTAGGCGAGCATAAGCAAGCAATTCTTGTAACAAAACTACATCACTGATACATGTAATAAAAAAACCAAGAATGCAACCTAACATGAAAGGATGTTGTAAAGCAACATATAATGAACATGTAAGTGACATATAACCATACATAACCAGTCATATACTCATGATGATGCATTCCACAAAATCAATCATCAAGTTCCTTATGACAACCTTACTACAATCATGTTCAACATGATGCAATGCAACAAGCACATGGAATGCAAGTGTAAGAGATGCACATGTAACTAACATGCATGCATGACCAATACATTCACCCAAGGAGAGCGCAACCACACTCTGATACCAATCTGTAACACCCCCTCCTCCCAAGTCTACAAAAGCAATCAACCACCTGGGGTAAACATACGACAAGAGAGGCCATTATAAGGGATTCAACTTCCTTGGTGACCTTAAGGAAATGGAATCGACGGAACACCTTAATGAAACCCATCCACATCAGCAACAACACCCTCAAAAGACATGTCAGCCACTCAAACATCCTGTCCTTGAGTCCCACTGGCGATTTAAGCCTTTTAATCCCTAGTCGCTCTCATGCTATACAAAAGACATTGTCTATAAGCCAAAGTCTCTCTCACATGCCTATGTGCCAACATCTCTGGACTCTTTTCAACATACCTATGCCAGCGTCCCTGAGATTTGAGCCACTTTTCTAGCCTAGAATTCCAACCTCTTCCCAGAACTTGTTATAACCTTCAGAATTCATCAAATACATGATGACAAGATAAAAAAATCAAAATTCAACCTCGGGACTAGGCCTGAGCATCCCCAATTGAGACTGACATTCTGTAAAACACTTGGCATCAATGCAACCTACAGGTCTAGGATACAAGACAAAGCATAAATGACTGAAAGAACTTATGAAACATAACCATAAGGATCACCACCTTCTCCATTGAACTATTATATCATCAATTAGGTTTTGCATCCATCCATTTAACAATTACAAATAAATACATGAAATAACCATGACATGAACCAGTCATATAACCATGCATACAACGAGCATAAAACCATATAAATATTAGAGATATGAAAACCATTAAATACACATATAAATCAGTGCAAAGGTAAGAAAAATTAGCTTTTATTAATTATAGGAAATAAATACCAGGTTTGGGACTTCCACGTACCACCTAACCGTAGACATGGCTGAACCAAATCTCTCTTTCAGCCAATCACCCCCATGTCATATTCCAAGCATGAATGTGGGATCTCATTGAATAACCAATCCAAGAACAACCAAGGGAATCCATAGGCTAAACCACCTCCACCCTCATCAAACCATGATCACACCAAAATTGGTGCTTCGATCACAACTGAACTGAACTTGGAATGCCATTCGAAATCCATCACTTTCCTTGAGGAATATTCTGTCTCCTTGTCTCTCAGGCTTTACCACAATCTAGTCACAGATCACTAGGCCCTAGACCGAGACCAGTCTCTGAGGCTTTAACGCAATCCAAACCTAGATCACTAGGCCCTAAACTGAGACTTCTCCCTTAGGCTTTACCATGTATCTCACTAAAATCGGTCAATGGATTCTTAGGCCTTTGAGAATGAAACTTGAGACGACCTCTGCCCTGGATTCCAAAATCCATCCAACAAAACAAAGATCAAAACTAAGATAAACATCCCAGCATACCATGGCATCTGGAAAAAGGAAAGGCTAGGTTGAAAACCATTGTCATAACTTGGCAAAACCATGCCACCGACAACAAGAGAACCATACACCAACATGAAAAGCCATGCATGTCCAAACCAGCTAGGAAATTAGACATACAAAACGATACCTACAAGTATTCCTATTGAAGTTGCTTGATCCTGCGTTCCTTTCCTTGATCCTTGGTCTCCTTCCTTTCCTTTTCTTGATCCTTGCTCTCCTTCCTTTCCTTTCTGCGTGCTTTTCCTTCCTTGATCCAAAGCTAGGTGACCAAGAGAGAAAGAATAATGAGAGAGCTTCAAACTTGAGTTGAAAAAAGGTTACCAACTGATCCTCATAAGTCTTTTTATTAATGAGACTTCTATTTTCTTCATTTTCCATTATTTTCGTTCAATTTCCTCCTCACATACAGCCTGTGACCTTCCACCTTACTTTTCTCCTAATTTCTTTTATTTTCATAAATAAATATGCCAAAAATGCCTTCTTGTCTTTTAACACGTTTGCTAGCCTTTGCCAATTTCCTTAGCCAAAACATACATCCACTGATGCCCACTAGGATATCTTCTCCCAACATTCAACTTGGAACAAGTGTCCCAACATTCAACTTGGAACAAGTCTTATTTTGCCTTTATTAACTTTTATTACATGGTTGGAACAAGTATCCCTTAACTATGGTCTTATTTTGTCTTTATTAACTTATATTACATGGACTTTTCACGAGGGAGATCACTCTCACTTTACCATGGAGATTCATAATATGTAAATAGTGTTTGTTATAATATCATAGACTAATACCATAACTTGTTATTACCACATGCCCAAAATACGATAACTTATAATATCAGATAACAAATATTATTAATATTTTAGAATATTTTGTAAAATTATTAATAACTAAATTAAAATTTAAAAACTCAAAAAAAACACATTGATGTAAATATTTCTTAATTGATTATTAAATAACCATTTTAAAACTGTTATAAATATTAATTTAATAAAATTATAAAAAAAATTATAAAATTAACAAAATTACTATCAATCAATCAATTCTATTATGGGAAAAAATAAATCATAACCATCCGCAAAATAGAAAACGAAATCATCAATAACAAGGTAAGAAGAATTCATTCTAAAATAAAATCAACTCTCGAGTTTCCAGGAAATCACAAGCAAAAATCCAAAAAATTATTTATTTATGTATTTTAAAGCAAATCCAAAAAAATTAACAAAATCATAATTATAGATGTATAATTTCTTGTGATTATTGCCGTAATAGAAAAACAGAAGGAAAACGAAATCAACAACAATGTAAAAAAAAAATAAAAAAAAAAATCAACCCTTGGGTTTGTAAGAAATCACCTCGAGTCTACACATCTTGTATTTTGATAAGAAAAACAATTAATTATTTTTTAATTAATGTTTGTTTTGGTTACCGCGTTGGCAACACTCACTCGAATCCTTGTGATGTGAATGAAAATTATTGATATCGTTGGTAATACCCTCAGAACAACATTGTTAAAAACAAAATTTTCGGGTTCTTTAATTAAATATAAATTTAAGTACATATATATTACTTTAAGTATATATTATAGTACATCCATTATATATATATTTTTTACAAATTCGACAGAATTGTTGCGTCCTCCTTTTTTCTAACTGAAAAAATCTAGAAAGGATGGTCGTGAATTATGGAGTTGTCTATAATGCGACTTTTTGGAGATTCCGGTGACGGAATCCGGCGGAAGAATTGAGGTTAAATCTTGATTTTTTGCAGTTAAAACGGTTTTTTAACTGCATATTTGGATTCAACACCTTGAAAAACCCCTGGGACGCTTTGATTGTGCATAAACTAGCTATCAAACTTGCAATTCCAAAAAATTGCTGCCGGATTTTGACCAGAAAAACCCACCGGAAAGGCTTTCAAAAAGTCGCATTATAGACAACTGCATGAATTATAGGCACATCCACCCCACACTGACATTAAAAAAAATGATGAAAATGAAAATTACAAACGCTAAAACAAAAACAACAATAATTGCAGTTCCCGTATAAATGGATACCACAACTAGACAATTGCTTTACTTCCCTTTTTGTCATTTACCCATCGACATAGACAAAGGTGGAGGTAATAGATGTAGTAAATCTACCATCCTAGGAATAAGAGGTATAGGTAGGTAGTTTCAACGGTTTCAGAATAGTTGCACAACTAGTGACTTGGATTACATCAAGGAGTTCAGTTCACAAGGTGGGTTCCAGTTACTCGTAACTGATCGTTCAATTTGTGATCCAAAGTATTAAGGGTTTTTCAATTGTCTAACATTAAATCTGAAGGCGCAAAATGGTGCAAAGTGGTACTTAGAGAAGTTTTTTTTCAAAGGCACGCCTTAGGGCATAATTAATTTTATTTGCATTTTTTTATTTAATAAATTTAAATTTAGAACAAATATATATTAATAATGTTAAAGAGCAATTTTAAATAATAATTTTTATATAATTATAACAAATATATTATTTAACCCCAAGGGTTAGTTTGGTTGGTCAAGTTCCCATTGCTAAGTATCTCGCCAGTTGAGAGGTCATGGGGTCAAATATCCTCGAGGCTCTTGGACTGAGGCCTTGCTTGTTTGGTCGATGAATAAGTCATGGGGTCAAATCTCCTTGACCCTCTTGGACTGAGGCCTTGCTTGTTTGGTCGATGAATAGGTCATGGGGTCAAATCTCCTTGACCCTCTTGGACTAAAGCCTTGCTTGTTTGGTCGATGTCATGAAACAGATCAGATCCAGCTTTGTATGTTAAATAGTCTGAAACAAATCCAGCTTTGTATGTTAAATAGTCTGAGGCGATCCAGCTTTGTATGTTAAAT